>JACEFZ010002616.1:22500-67500 GCA_014155875.1 Cepaea nemoralis
TCTGTGATGCTATCAGTTGACTGGTTGCCTGGAGCAGCGACTTTCCTGTTTTCTTTTGGATGCTTGGGGGGAAGAGGGGGAGGGGGTGTGTGTGTGGGGGGGGATGTAGGTTATGTGTTTGCGTATATGTGGGTATCTATGTTGGTACGTGAGTGGGTATGTGTGTGAATGTGTATATGTGTGAAGATATATGTGTCGGGGTAATGTATGGAATCCTTCATGCAAATTCGTGACGCGTTCCATATTTTACTATGTCAGGCCTTAATCAGATATGACTGAGCTACCGTATAACAGTAGACGGTACTCCCTGCTTTCTGTTAGCGCCGAATGTTGGGCGGCGCTCGCCAAACCCCACATTGTGCCAACGGCTTCTGGTAGACTAGTGCAACTGGGAGGATACAAGCGTTATCCTAGTACGAGGAAATGCAATCTAAAGACATAATGTTATGGCAGGGCAGACCAGGCCCTAAGTCTTGGTTGTCAGCTAGTCTAGGATCTAAGCTCTTAGAAGTGGATAGTTAGAGCATTGCTTTGCTGATCCGACAGCTTCTGCAGTCTTGTTCTGGAGTAAACTAGACAGGTCTAGAGAGGGATTGTGCTGCATGCGCAACACATGGTCTCTAAATTTAGCCCAGGCTTTGTGTTATGGAGAGGTATAACTCCAGTTTACAAACTATCGTCTGTCAAGACGGCAAGGTGCCAGTCAAATGATTGGAGGATATGTGTGATATATGCTTGCATATATGTGGGAATCTTTTCCGGTACGAGAGTGGGTATGTGTGTGAGCGTGTGGGTGAGTATGTGTGTGGGGATATATGTGTACAAATAATGTGTGAGCGGGAATGTGTGGGTACAGAATTCAAAGTGAAGGACAGTTGTCCAGTCATTAGGCAGTATTGAGTATGTGTTATTAGCCCTATATTTGTATGGACCAATGGTTAACAAGAACTTGGAAATTATGGACCAATGGGCACTCGATGGGCAGTGTGAGCAATGTCACTCTGGTAAACTTAACTCCCCGGAATATTTTCGGGCAGCCATTTACGACTGGCTGTGGCTATATGTGTGGATATGTGTGCGGATGTGTGCAGGTATGTGAACAAACAAACGAACAAACTTTAGTTTCAAATGGCACGCAGGCCCGTCTGAAATTCTGCCCTTCTTGTGATGTGTAGGTGTGTGGGGATATGTAGTTGTGTGTGTATTGTTTGAGAGTGTGTAAGTGTGTTAGTGTGTGTGTAACATGGCGGACACTCTCGAACAGTTTGCAGACAGGTGCATAGAACGTTGCAGGCGACGCTTCTAAGAATCGACGTTTCACGGCGGTTTTGTTTACCATTCCCCTATAAGGAGAGGAATGTCTTAATGCCTCGAACAAAGAGAAATGAATCGCGTAGCTTAAAATAGATAAGTTAGCGGGGCTATTGAACCCGGGACTAACCCAGAAATCGGCACGTGCGTTTTGAATCTCCATCAAGTCAAGATGTAGTTCGTTAAGAAGTGATTGTTACCTAACTGTGCCTTCAGGTGCTATGGTAAGCTAATAAGTCTTTTTTAATGTAATATCTGTATTTTATGATAACTAGAATATATGTATTTGATGTACATTTTGTTGAAGATGATAACGACAAAATTACTTCTGGAAAAGATAGCCTGACTTTCGTTTCTGCAGAAATAATGTCTATAGCCACTCCTACTGAGTTCTATGCTTACATTGTTATCCTGCTATGATGCTAATATCTTTGGGGAAAACCTATTCCCACTATCATCTGCATTTGGAATGCAGAAATATCTGTTCACTCTCACTTCATATTTGAACCAAGATGCTCTAAATAGAGAACTTATCTTTACCAGGCAATTAGTGAACACTTGTGTACTCAAGGGTGCATTTTTATAATTCATACATGTAAACATACATATCGTGTGTGAATCTTGTTGTACCTTGTATAATGAAAATGCAGGAAAATTGGTGTGATGGTTTTGTCTATGAGTATGATCTTATAAAGGACGAGAAGTGGATACCCTATATGTGTTCAGATAACTTCGAGCATCAGCATGTCATATTAGCAACGCCCATTGTGGGGAAGCATAACGGACCATGAATTTATGTTCAGGAATCGTGCCGTGTTTGATGCGACAAGAAGAATATATTTGAACCCCCCCCCCCCCCCTCCCCCCTGCTACAAAAGGGAAATGGGAAAAGGGTAGATCCATATTCCGTGGGTGATTTATGCATTATTCTGGAGCAAGATTATGTGTGTTCTCTCATATGTTTGGGTGTTTCCCATGTGTCGTGAGAGTGTGTATTTCGTGGTGTTTTTTGTTTTGTTTTTGGGTCTTGTAGTGGTCGTAGTGTCTGATCGTGACATGTTGTAACGTCAGTTAGATCGAATAATCCCGAAACCCCAGATCAATATACGGCTAGGTTACAGGCAAGCACTCGATACACAACCCCCCCCCCCCCCCCTTCGCCAAGTGGGGTTAGGGACAGCTTAATTCACAGAGAGAAAAGGTGGGGGAAACGCCACCCCTTCCCCATTCCTGTATTTTATTATTATTCTCTGTGTGTGTTAGTTACAATGACAATTGATACGCTGTAAAATGTATATCGTTTGTTTATTTTTCCATCTAAAGGCCCTGAAGGAAATTTTTTTGCGAGAAGGATAACCTTGGCCGATAGATGGTAGAACGAGAGAAGCCGAACCAGGATATTGAAAATTTTATGCTGGGGGGAGTCCTCATAATTAGCCCTTGAAACGGGAAACAACTCATCTTAGAATTTCCAACGACGGTTGGGAAGTCGTTTCTCGTTTATCCCCCTGCATGTCCTGAAGTACAGCGGTGGTCATGCAAACTACACAACGGAACGTGATAACGGCAGTAGTTGTCCTATCTACACCTAATTACCTCTGTAAGAGATTAAGGTTGCTGTGCAGCTAAAGACAAGAGCTAGTACAGAAGAGTGGATATAATTAAACCACTCATTTCGTCTGCAGAGCGTCGGGCTAGTAACACTCAAATCCCTGTAAGCGGTTGCAATATCCAGATTCTGTCTGCAAACCAGAGACGGCAATCTACATTGTATGCAAGACGTACAAACACTGTTTGGATCCTACCTTTGCCGACAAACGAAGAGTAAGACCGCACATGTGATTGGATGTGCCGCTCGAATACTGACAACCAGCCTTTACAGAACGCCTTTACCTAGTCCGGGCTCCACGAGCTGATAGCATTTGAGCTAAACAGCCATTGGTAGAATTACCATTTCACATGCAGATTTTCGTTAATCTCAAGACCTCTACAAGAGAAGAGGGTCCAAAGGAAGATGCCGACATTATCATCGTGTATCATCATCATCGCATAGCGGGAAAAAAATCTTAGACAGAGCCTACATCTAGCGGCTATGTTCCACCCGCAATTGGATTATCCCGCAGTGTTCCAGCATCCTCATTTCAGATGTATATTCAGTCAGAGAGAGAACTATACGACAGTGATATATCAATTTGTAAGGTCCATCAAGAATGAGATTACCCCCCCCCCCCCCTCTTCTCGATGGAAAGTTATAGAAGAGACTGTTTAGTATCGTCCTATGGTGTTCGTATGGTGGAGCTTAGGTTCAGTGGATTATCAAGCTCTGTGTTGGGTTGACAGTACCTCGTTCTTGAGTACAGGATTTTCCAACTCCAAAGGTGTTAATTAGGAGAACGATCTAGGCCACAACCATGCACTAAGGAATTGACTGTTTTCCGTAGTTAGAGATGGGTTAATACATGTAATATAGTTTATGTGATGACATAGATTACTGTATTTACTAAAGATGGTTATTCTTGAGGCAAAACCATTTCAGATATTGGTGTTGATATTATGGTGGGAAATTGGTTGTGGGATCTGTGTTTTGTTGTTGTGGGATCTGTGTGTGCACAGGGTGTGCTACACAGAGGATGGTTTATTTTGTTATTATGTTTGTTGATTTGGGAAGGCAGAGATTTTAGAATGCACATAACCGATTGTTACAGTACATTAAAAACTATAGTTAGAACCAAGAGTTGTGCTTACTGTCTTGTGAAGGTGGTTACACAGTAATGTTATTGTGGTGATATCTGTCACTGTTAATTTAAGGAGTGAGAGTTAATGTGGGGAGGTCGAACGCACTTGGCCTATCACTTCAGATAGAGGATCTTATTCCCTTGAAGGCTACGGCAACTGACCTGACTCTCAATATCTTCTCCAGGTGATTAGTCTTATTAGGGTGAATTAGACTGTGATCTACTTCTACCTAGTCTCATCCTTATGAAAAATAGAGCCGTAAGTCTAGTTGTCTGGAGAATAAAACAGGGAAGAGACTCGAAAAACGTATCTACAATCTTGGATCCAGGCACCAAATACCCCTAGGCACAAAATTCATATATTCTATAATTAATACTTCTCACAGTGTGAAAATGTTGAAATGAAACGAATTAACTGTGAATTACTCAACAGCCACAAGCGAAAGAGCTGGGATGGTATACCATAAATAGATACCGGGTGTTGTTGGGGACAGTGGAAGAGACGCGGGTGCTTCAGCTAGTAGTGCCGAGATCTCAATCAAGAGACTCGATCATGATCCACAGCAAGGCTGGATGTTTGTATCAGTCGAACGTAAAACACCCATGGTCCTGTGGCCACTGCCAACTAAGCGCATTTATTTCACCGCGTCGGTAAACTCACATCTGACGTCTGCGTTAGAACTCTTTCAGCTGCGGTCAGTTATTATTGGGATACACTCTGTCCTCGTTATAATTTTTGTCACATGCAATAGTTATATGAACATACTCTGTCCTCGTTATTAACTGATCTGTGTTTGTCACACTCAATAGTTATATGAACATACTCTGTCCGCGTCATTACGTGATCTCTTTTTGTCACACTCAATAGTTATATGACATACTCTGTTCTCCTCCGAAGTCGGAGAGTATCTGCCTTTATGGCGAGGAACCACCAGTCTGCACACCAATAAGTCAGGCATGGGACAACGGATACTCACGCAAAACTCAGGTCCTGTATGACATCATACTGATGTTGGACAACAGGATTTCTTCATCCGACATACAGGACTTCACGCTGGAGATCACAGCTAGCGAACACAAGCAAGCAAGCATACTCTGTTCTCGTTATTACCTGACCTCTTTTTGTCACATTCAACATTTATATGAACACACTGTCCGCGCCATTACGTGATCTCTTTTTGTCACACTCAATAGTTATATGAACATACTCTGTTCTCGTTATTACGTGATTTCTTTTTGTCAAATTTAATAGTTATATGAACATACTCTTTCCTCGTTATTACCTGATCTGTTTTTGTCACAATCAACAGTTATATGAACACACTCTGTCTACGCCATTACGTGATCTCGTTTTGTCACATTAATAGTTATATAGGGATTCTCGGCGGAGAAGTGGTCAAACCGTCTGACTCGGGCTCCGAAGGTTGTGGGTCCGATTCCAGGCAGCCTACTTCGGTTCACGAGCGCATTTTTCCGGAGACTCCTGGGGATCGTCGATGGAGCTACGGAGTTCGTGCTTTGTGCGACGCTTTCCGCGCTGCGGAAAGAGACTGAGCCATATGGGATTAAAAACCAAGGTGCAATGAAGTCGACCCTATCGACTTTTTAGCGACTTCTTTTTTCAATATTTATGTGAACACGCTGAATGGTTACACGAACACACTCTGTTCTCGTTATAACCTGACATTTTTTTTTAATTTTGGTCACAATAGATGTTATACACACACTGCCTGTCCATGCTATGACGTGGTCTGTTTCTGTCACACTCGGTAGTTATATGAACACGACTGGTCGTGTCATTATGTGATCTCCTTCTGTCACACTCGGTAGTTATATGAACACGACTGGTCGTGTCATTATGTGATCTCCTTCTGTCACACTCGGTAGTTATATGAACTGTCACAATCACTAGTTGTGTGAACACATTATTTGTTTGTCACATTCAGTAGTTGTATGAACATACGATTTGTTTGTCACATTCAGTGGTTCTATGAAAACACCATGTGTCTGTCACATTTAGTACTTGTATGCACACACGATGTGTGTGTCACATTCAGTAGATGTATGAACACACTGCTTTATTTGTCACATTGAGCAGTTGTATGAACACATGCTTTCTATGTGTTACTATTGATCTCTGTATGTCCCACCCAATAGTTATAGGAACAAACTGTTCGCGTGTTATTACGTGATTTCTCCCTGTCACAATTAATAGTTATACGAAGAAACTACGACTTCCATGCCGTTACGTGATTTGGTTCAGTCACAGTCTGTAGTTATATGAACACACGCTTTCAGTGTTGTTACGTGATTTCTCTCTGTACCAGTCTCTAGTTATGCGAAGAAACAGCGAGTTTCATGATATTCAGTGATTTGGTTCTGTCAGAGTTGAGTTGAGTTGAGTTGAGTTGAGCTAAGAACCGGTATCACTGCACTCAGGATATTCCCATATGCGCGTCGTCCCATCGTTCAACAGCCAGCGAAGAGTCACACTACTAATCGTTCCCACCGCAATCTGATTGAAAGTTCTCCTGATCGTCCCTCTCAGTTTTGAAATTCTTCCAGAACCACTGCCAATCCCCCGCAATCTCATCCTTTCCACATACGGGGTTCTCAATCTGTTCCCCCACCTTCTCCACCTGGTCCCACAGGCGCACGACCACCTCTCCCTTGTCCATAGGTAATCGACCACCAAGAGGTGCATTACCTGTCAGCCTATTAGCCTGTTCATTCCCCCGCCCTCCCGCATGGCCAGGGCAAAATATCCATACACTTCTTACAATCTGTGACCACTGAAGTGAGGTGAGCCATTCCACACGATAATTCCTTTCTCCACTTTACTAAGCATACCCCTCGAGTCCGTAATGAAGACACTGTGTGTTTCAGTGGTTTCCTCTAACTAACGAAAGGCAGCTGTAATTGCTTCCACCTCCATTCTCATGCTGGAGGTCGTAGCCTCATATGCCATACTCTCCTTTTTTCGAGAATCGTCCTATTAGCCTTCTCAATGAATCCCCAACCACTCCGTCTGTTTCTTACCACTGACCCATCAGTATAGATCACTATGTCACCTTGATGTGCATTACTCTGGATCAGCTATTGCACCTCAAATTCTGTGCGGCCCGCTGCCCATTCTCTGCACTCTCGACCCAGGTCGGTCGTAGTGTGTTGTTATATGAACACACTCTTTCCATGTTATTATTACGTGATCTCCTGTTATCACAGACAGCTGTGTTATGCAGACGCTATTTTCATTCTGTGGCACTATCTTTGTATGTCATTCGGTTGACATATAAGAACACACGGTATCTACGTCATGGCGTAATCCCTTTATGTCACAAAATGTCAAATTTTAAGTGATCTGTTTCTGACATACACTTATACTAGTTTGCTGTTTTCACATCAGGAAACTATTACCGTACAGTTTTCTCATCAGAAAAGTATTCACTTACTGTCTACTCATCAAGACATTATTGCATTATTGCTTTATTGCATTTTTATCAATAAATTATTATTTTACATTATCATGATTTCTTTAAGAAAAGTATTACTTTGCTGCTTTCTGACCAAAACAGTATTACTTTACTGCCATCTTATCCAGAGTGTTTTACTTTATTATCGTTTTATCCACAGGATGATGCGTTAATGTATCTGGATTCAGATTTTACTTGACTTACTACTAATCCAGACAAGTATTATTTTACAGTCTTCTCCTTCATACTTGAAACCATGTGACAGAAATGGCGAGATGTAACACCACCGTCAGATTGATCAGACATTTCATCTTTCTGTTGACACAAGCAACTCAAGTTAAAAGTCCACTTTATTTTGCCATGTATAAACTCCATTCCCACAGACTATTTCCGGTTCCGTCATGTCGGTATTTTTCCCCATCGGGCGCCATTTTGATCGTTTCGTTTCCCTGTGAATTCCCGTTTTGTGCATTGATATACACACCGGCCATGCGCACTGGACAGGATGTCATGTAGGAAGATTGGAAGGATTTAAAAGACTGATGGGTGCGTAGAGGATTCTGGGAAATAATAAACTCCATAAAATGTTCATTTGCAGCATATCTCGAGAAAGTTATGATTTCAACATCGCTGCAATGATTGGTCCATTGGGGAAGCATAGATTAATTTATGATTGGTTCATATCCACCGCCGGATCGGTGGAGAAGGTGTTACAGACGCAGTTCGTAATCCCGCATGCCCGAGTTCCAAACACAGCTGCTGGCGATTTGGCAGCAATACCGCCTTGCGTTGGTTTGTTACGAAATGGTGTGGGTGCCGGTCTTTCAGAAAGCAATGGCAAACTACAGAGAGTAAATTTGCCAAGAGATAACAACAGTAAAAAATGCTGGTGTTGACTGCGATGTCCTGTAAAGGATATGTAACTAACTTTTTTCAGATCCATCACCGGCGCTGTAGCTGTGGGGCAGTGAACACGTTTCACAATTCCCTGACACCGAGTCGAGGCTTCGAAATCAACTGCCAACGATGTGGAAGCAGACTTCCTTGCGTTGATTTAGATGGTATGAACGTTGTAAGTTAGTTAAATGTCTTTTACAGCAGCATTTGTAGACAGTGTGAGATTTCTAGACAAGTTTACGTGCAGAAGTTTGCCATTATGAGCGGCGGTCGTTAAGATTGAAGACTGTTGTGATGTCTAGACAAGTTTACGTGCAGACGTTTGCCATTATGAGCGGCGGTCGCTCAGACTGATGTGATGTCTAGACAAGTTTACGTGCAGACGTTTGCCATTATGAGCGGCGGTCGGTTTGACTGTTGTGATGTCTAGACAAGTTTACGTGCAGAAGTTTGCCATTATGAGCGGCGGTCGCTCAGACTGATGTGATGTCTAGACAAGTTTACGTGCAGAAGTGTGCCATTATGAGCGGCGGTCGCTCAGACTGATGTGATGTCTAGACAAGTTTACGTGCAGAAGTTTGCCATTATGAGCGGCGGTCGCTCAGACTGATGTGATGTCTAGACAAGTTTACGTGCAGAAGTTTGCCATTATGAGCGGCGGTCGCTCAGACTGATGTGATGTCTAGACAAGTTTACGTGCAGAAGTGTGCCATTATGAGCGGCGGTCGCTCAGACTGATGTGATGTCTAGACAAGTTTACGTGCAGAAGTTTGCCATTATGAGCGGCGGTCGCTCAGACTGATGTGATGTCTAGACAAGTTTACGTGCAGAAGTTTGCCATTATGAGCGGCGGTCGCTCAGACTGATGTGATGTCTAGACAAGTTTACGTGCAGAAGTTTGCCATTATGAGCGGCGGTCGCTCAGACTGATGTGATGTCTAGACAAGTTTACGTGCAGAAGTTTGCCATTATGAGCGGCGGTCGCTCAGACTGATGTGATGTCTAGACAAGTTTACGTGCAGAAGTTTGCCATTATGAGCGGCGGTCGCTCAGACTGATGTGATGTCTAGACAAGTTTACGTGCAGAAGTTTGCCATTATGAGCGGCGGTCGCTCAGACTGATGTGATGTCTAGACAAGTTTACGTGCAGAAGTTTGCCATTATGAGCGGCGGTCGCTCAGACTGATGTGATGTCTAGACAAGTTTACGTGCAGAAGTTTGCCATTATGAGCGGCGGTCGCTCAGACTGATGTGATGTCTAGACAAGTTTACGTGCAGAAGTGTGCCATTATGAGCGGCGGTCGCTCAGACTGATGTGATGTCTAGACAAGTTTACGTGCAGAAGTTTGCCATTATGAGCGGCGGTCGCTCAGACTGATGTGATGTCTAGACAAGTTTACGTGCAGAAGTTTGCCATTATGAGCGGCGGTCGCTCAGACTGATGTGATGTCTAGACAAGTTTACGTGCAGAAGTTTGCCATTATGAGCGGTGGTCGCTCAGACTGATGTGATGTCTAGACAAGTTTACGTGCAGAAGTTTGCCATTATGAGCGGCGGTCGCTCAGACTGATGTGATGTCTAGACAAGTTTACGTGCAGACGTTTGCCATTATCAGCGGCGGTCGCTCAGACTGATGTGATGTCTAGACAAGTTTACGTGCAGAAGTTTGCCATTATGAGCGGCGGTCGCTCAGACTGATGTGATGTCTAGACAAGTTTACGTGCAGACGTTTGCCATTATGAGCGGCGGTCGCTCAGACTGATGTGATGTCTAGACAAGTTTACCGTGCAGACGTTTGCCATTATGAGCGGCGGTCGCGCAGATAGCAATGACAGACTAATGAATGCCAACATTTCCTAGTGAATGACAAACAGCCACAAAATGCCGGGGTTGGTTGTGAAGTCATGTAAAGTATGCACAACTAACTTGCAGCCACGTCATTCTACGAGGGTAAATCAATAACTAAGACACAAATGGCGGTAGACAAATAACTAAATATGATAACAACTTGAAACCAATTTATTTCTATACATACATTGTCCTTGTATTTCTCAACATAATTTCCACCAACATTGATGCACTTATCCCATCGTTTTATAAGGCCTCCCACACCGGCTGCATAGAACTGCATGCTCTGTTGTCTAAACCACGTTTTCACTTCATATTCAACTTCGGCGTCATTCGCGAAATGTTTCCCGCCAAGGTGGGTTTTCAGTGGACCAAAAAGGTGGAACTCGCTAGGAGCTAAGTCGGGGCTGTAAGGTGGATGTTCCAGAACTTCCCACCTTATTTGGTTAATTTTCTCCTGAGTTAATCGAGCCGTATGTGGTCTGGCATTGTCATGAAGAAGCAACACTCCTCTAGTCAGCAGTCCTGGAAATTGCAATCTATCATGCATTATGCTGTATGCTGAACCATTTTAGCACCATATTGCAGAGTCTATCGTTACTCCCCTGTCACCGCTAATCATCTCCTCCATCCGCTGCACGGATGCTTCTGTTGCAATCTCAACAGGACGACCAGATCGGATTTCATCAACAATTTTAGAGCGTCCTTGGAAAAATTTGTCGACTAAGATATGCAACGCTTTACTGGACAAACATTTGTCAGTATAAAGAGGAAGCATTTCCTTATGAATGTCCTTTGCAGGCAGTCCTTTTGCCCACAAAAAACGCACAACAGCGCGTTGCTCTTTGGTTGCTCTTAGGTTGCAGTCGCCATTTTCTTTATGCGCTGCGATTCTGCACGAGACACCTTAGCGCCACCTGGCGAACGGGAATATAAAGTTCGATGTTGCTGTCACCTAATGACACCTGAAGAATACATCAACTACATCTACCTGCCATCCCACAGAAATGTGTGACTTACTTATTGACTCGCCCTAGTATTTGTCCTATCATTTAACTACAGAAGAATTAAGTTTCCGCCGTAGTTAGAATTTTGAAAAAGAAAGATCAGAAATTGTGTACAGAAAATAAAAACAAACAGCTACAATAAAGTTGGTGAAAATAAATACACAGAATACAAAGACAATGACAGTACAGCTGATACATCAAGTAAAGCAACTAAGTACAGAAGGGCATCAAATAGAAGCAGTCAATAAACATGTAGTCTGGCTTAGTGGGAGGCGGATACCGCGATTGGGATGGCGGGGGGAATGGGGGATTGAACCACCAACAACTTTAACATAGCAAAACATACAACAGAAAGAGTAGAGCCAGACAGACATTTAGTACACAGACAGGAACAGAAAGAGTAGAGCAAAATAGACATTCATAACAGACAGGAATGGAAAGAGTAGGCCAAGAAAAACATGAATGGAAAAAGAAAAGCCAGAAAGATATTTATGACAGACAGGAGCAGAAAGAGTAGAGCCAGAAAGACATGTATAACAGGCAGGAACATTAAAAGTAGAGTCAGAAAGACATGTATAACAGGCAGGAACATTAAAAGTAGAGTCAGAAAGACATTTATAGCAGGCAGAAACAGAAAGGGTAGAACAAGAAAGACATTTATAACAGGCAGGAACAGAAAGGGTAGAACAAGAAAGACATTTATAACAGGCAGGAACATTAAAAGTAGAGTCAGAAAGACATTTATAGCAGGCAGAAACAGAAAGGGTAGAACAAGAAAGACATTTATAACAGGCAGGAACAGAAAGGGTAGAACAAGAAAGACATGTATAACAGGCAGGAACATTAAAAGTAGAGTCAGAAAGACATTTATAGCAGGCAGAAACAGAAAGGGTAGAACAAGAAAGACATTTATAACAGGCAGGAACAGAAAGGGTAGAACAAGAAAGACATGTATAACAGGCAGGAACATTAAAAGTAGAGTCAGAAAGACATTATAGCAGGCAGGAACAGAAAGGGTAGAACAAGAAAGACATGTATAACAGGCAGGAACATTAAAAGTAGAGTCAGAAAGACATTTATAGCAGGCAGGAACAGAAAAGGTAGAACAAGAAAGACATTTATAACAGGCAGGAACAGAAAGGGTAGAACAAGAAAGACATGTATAACAGGCAGGAACATTAAAAGTAGAGTCAGAAAGACATTTATAACAGACAGGAACAGAAAAGAGTAGAGCAAGAAAGACATTTCTAAGACATTAGGCACGAAGCTTTTATTTCAGACACATAGTATAGACGAGGGCCATACATGACATGTATCTGTAGAATAAGATTGTCAGATAGCTTCACTGGGTTGAACACTTGACGATGATGATGATGTTTTGAAGAATTACCTTTCCTGTCGGTTATACGTCTCATTTTCTTGTAAAACAGAACTTTTCCAGCTCATATTGTTTGCATGTTTTCATTGGATGAGTGGCTTCAAAGATGGAGTCGTGATATGTCCACGTGATCAAACGGAAGCGGAAATTAGTCATTGAAAGATGTGACAGAGAATAATACAGTGCTGAATGGTGTTCTCGTCTACCATTGGTCCGTCTGTCATCCTTACAAGTGGGGAAATTAAAAAGTGTCACTTCAAGGAGTTTGTCCGCGGCCACGCCTGACGAGTTCCTGGCCCGGGATATCTGTCAAGAGGCAATCAATGTGATCATACAAAAGCCATACCCTCTCTTTGCGGGCGGAACTTTGCTTTATCTGATTCACTTACAATCAATGGCAGGCTGTGTGGAAAAGGACTTTTGGACGCATTTCGTAATCCCGCATACCGCGTTCGAAACACAGCTGCGGGTGATTTATCAAAAGACTCTTTGCTTTGGTATTTTTATTCAATGATATGAGGGTCAGTTGTTCAGAAAGCAATGGCAAACTACTGAAGTACATATTGCTGTTCTCTTGCAATGACTCACATCTGTTGAAGTATATATTGTTGTTCTCTTGCAATGACTCACAGTTGTTGAATTACATATTGTAACTTTCTTGCAACGACTCACAGCTGTTGAAGTACATATTGTTGTTCTTTTCCAAAGACTCACATCTGCTGAAGTACATATTGTTGTTGATTTGCGATGCCTCACAGCTGTTAAAGTACATATTTTTGTTATCTTGTAAAGACTCACAGTTGTGGAAGTACATAATGTTGTTCTTTTGCACTGACTCACAGTTGTTGAAGTATATATAGTTGTTTTCTTGCACTGACTCACAGTTGTTGAAGTATATATAGTTGTTTTCTTGCGATGACTCACAGCTGTTGAAGTATATATAGTTGTTTTCTTGCGATGACTCGCAGCTGTTGAAGTATATATACATTGATGTTCTCTGTAACAAAACGCAAGCTGTTTCCAGTCGGACACGCTATCCTCGAGTTATTTCTATCCCCTGTGGGAGGGGTAGTATGGGAATTCTCGAGATAATAATAAAATAGATACTAAAAAAGCTCTCTACTGCACAATTTTCCTACCAACTCTGTTTACCAATGCCAAACCTAGACAACGACAGAAAAAGAGAAAAGAAAATTTACAACGGAAATGAGATTCCTGAGAAAATTATTCAGTGTATCAAGAAGAAAGAAAATAAGAAATGATTAGATCAGGACTAAAGTGTACATTATAGCAGCGATAGATTATATTAGAAAAATGCAAATTAAATGGTTCGACTAACAAGGCTACGAACTAGCAGTATACCACAACAAGCAATATTGTACAGACCAAATGGAACCAGAAAAAAAAATGACCGACCATGTAAATGATGGACAGAGGGAATAACACTATTAATTAATGTTTAAATCCTGGCATTTTGGATATCACATTTAGTTTGACCTTGATCGATTCCGTTTTACCTTGTACATCGAGCGGCATGGTTCAAATAATGTACTACGTATAATATGAGCGATCTAATCCGAAATTCGACGAGCTCCTGGCATTGACCGGACTGTGGAGTTCGCAGATGCAAATCGATTCCAAAGGTATGGCAGCCGTATGAAGCGGTCTTCGGCAGCAGTTGTGATTCTGGGTCTTCCACTGCGCGGCCGGTCTGCCACTGAGCTAGTTTCTTGAAATAGCCTCCAAAGGCGACTAACGGTGCTTCTAACCACATTAAATACTCTGGCTACTACACTTTGTGACTGTCCAGCCTGTAAACGTCCAATGATGATGAGTTGTTGTTCTGTAGTGAGATGAGCCATACTTGCGCATTGCATTTTCAGCTGAATTTATTCGACGAGCGTAACTCTTTTATAGGCATTCAATAATATGGTCAGAGAGTTTTGTGTTCAGTAAATTTCACGGAATTATCATGAACATGTCACATGTTATTGTCAAAAATGTTGTTTTGACCTTGACCTCTTTCATGACCTCAAGAATCATGAACTGAGTACAATTTAAGGACTGTGGAAGATTATGGCAAAATATGGATGTCCACGAAAGTTTGTCCAAATAGACAAACAACACACACCACAATTCAGGCAATCACTAGAAGGTAATGATAAGATGTTGCGTTTATTTTTTTTTCTGAACAGTATATATATATATATATATATATATATATATATATATATTATATATATATATATATATATATATATATATATATATATATATATATGAGTCATTCACATCTCGACACCTGGACGTCCTCACTCTATCACACAGAGTCCAATCCGTGGCATACTCGCATCACTAACGATCAAAACCTGATGAGATCTTGTACAGTTCTTCAGGTTACACGCTTACATAAAGGGCAATCTTCTTCCTCTTCTTCGCTTCCTTCATTACCTCCGTGACATGTTGCAGAAAAAGGGCAATCTTCTTCTTCTATTCCGCATTTTCATCTTCTCCTCCACTTACCCCAGTGAAGTTATATGGGCAAAGAGCAATGGAGTTAGAAAGCTCCTGTCTCCATTTATATATATCATATATATATATATATATATATATATATATATATATATATATATATATATATATATATATATATATATATATATATATATATATAGTGTAGACACACCCTCGGCTCTCGTTTCTTGGAGCAGGAATGAACTGTAGCTAGGACACTCCACACCCGGAGTACGACATCTAACCCCCCACCCCCACAGACGCCAGCTCATGAACTTTACACGACAACCCTCCGGGTTCCCGGACCTGGCCTAGAACATCAACTTGTGAATTATGAATCACATTCATAACTGCCGACCTTTCGTGCCCGCAATTTCTCCGTCATGAATTCCAAATGAAGAAGAAAAAAATTGATGGGGAAAAAGAGTGGGCATCAATTATTGCAGGGACGTGATCGCCTACACCCGTCTATATTATGTTTAGAGTGATGAAGTTGGGAGACACGAATTCTGGCGTGTGCATGTAGTAGGCCACATAACGAGGGTATATTCACATAGTGTAGGGTAGGGCATGTTCAGATACAGCAGTGACCTTCTCTAGGGGATGTCTGAATGGTCTACGTGCGGGTCTGGTGTTTGACCTCAGTGAGTAATGTGGTTGTAGACCTGCCTGAGGAAATGTTGGTTTACACCTATTCGGGAATGCGGTGATAGGATTACGTGGGGAATGTAGTGATAGTATTACGTGGCTGAATGTTGTGGTAGTATTACGTGGCTAAATGCGATGATACACTTACGTGGGGAATTAGGTGGGGAATATGGTAATATGATTACGTGGCTGAATGTGGTGATAGGATTATTTGAGGAAATGTAGTGATAGTGTTATTTTGGGGGATGTGGTGATAGGTTTACTTGGGGGAATGTGGTGATAGGTTTACGTGGGGGAAATCTCGTGATCGTATTACGTGGGGGAATGTGGTGATAGGCTTAAGTGAGGGAATGTGGTGATAGGTTTACGTGGGGGAATGAGGTGGTAGGTTTAAGTGAGGGAATGTGGTGATCGGTGTACGTGGGGGAAATCTCGTGATCGTATTACGTGGGGGAATGTGGTGATAGGCTTAAGTGAGGGAATGTGGTGATAGGCTTAAGTGAGGGAATGTGGTGATAGGTTTACGTGGGGGAAATCTGGTGATCGTATTACGTGGGGGAATGTGGTGACTGATGGCTATAGATCTACCAGGTGGATTGTGATGATTGGCCTATGTGGTGGAATGTCGTGACATACCTACGTTGCGTAATGTGCTGATCGATCTACGTTGTGGAAAGTGGTGATAGGCTTTCATTGAGTAATGTGGTGATTGGATTACGTGGGGGATGTGGCAATGGGTTTACGTTTACGTGGGGGGGGGGGGGGGTGTGTTGGTGGTAGGATTACGTGAGGTGGGGGTGATAGTGTTACGTGGAGGAATTTGGGATAGATCTACGTGGGGAATGTGGTGATAGACCTTCATTTTGAAATGTGATGCTGTGCCAGTGTGGGTGTGTCTCGTGTTAGGCCCATGCGCTGAATATTGTAGTAGGCCTACGTAAGTAGCGTGGTGTTAAATCCTTTTGAGAACGTAGCTCAGGATGCCTTTATTTGGGCTCCGACAAACCCGTCTCTAATCATTTCACTTCCTCTCATCACAATGGAGTCGACGATGAATGGGCCACAGCACGAAAGTCATGTTAATCCAACAGCTTTAATAGGCTTAAAATTGAGTTCTGGTTAATCAACTCTTTGGGATGCATTCATCCAGCGGGAATCAATACTGTTATATTTGCCACTGTATAACACTGACCCTCCTCTATATATCCATATTTAATTGTTTTCATACCTTTGTCTTGACATTTTCTTATTTGGCATTTCTCTCACAACTTAACTTTTGCACAGCCTTCTTAGAAACGGAGCATGGGCAATGGTCTTTAAACGTTTGATACCAATTCTTTGTTTGTTTACGCTTCTTAATTATATTTGGTAATTTCATGGTTTTCTACATATCTGTTTGTGTTGTAATTTGTGAAGATGACGAAGATTGCAACATCGATTCGTTATGTCGTGGTGTAGCTTATTTTTTACTTTTGTTATTGTTATCATTGTTATTTTGACACTGTGATTTCCGTTTGCCGGGTTTGGGTTCGTTTGAAGATGTGTACACTGTGTCTGGGTTTATTATCTTTCACTAGTTCCCAGAAATCTCACGTACCTGTTTTTGTTTTGTATTGTTATATCCTGCTGTAGCCGTTCCTTCTCTTATTTGTATTTGGGATGTTTCATTGGGCCCCAAGAATATTGTGATAATCAAATATAGGGGTGCGGGAATTGGGTTACCTCTATAGGTAGCGACAATCTACAAGCCATGTAGCTCTCTCTCTCTCTCTCTCTCTCTCTCTCTCTCTCTCTCTCTCTCTCTTTTTTTTCTCTCTCTTTCTCTCTTTCTCTCTCTCTCTTTCTCTCTCTTTCTCTCTCTCTCTCTCTCTTTCTCTCTCTCTCTTTCTTTTTTTTCTCTCTCTTTCTCTCTCTCTTTCTCTCTCTCACTCTTTCTCTCTCTGACTCTTTCTCTCTCTCTCTCTTTCTCTTTCTTTCTCTCTCTCTTTCTCTCTCTCTTTCTCTCTCTTTCTCTTCTCTCTCTCTCTCTTTCTCTCTCTCTTTCTCTCTTTCTCTCTCTCTTTCTCTCTTTCTCTCTCTCTTTCTTTCTCTCTCTTTCTCTCTCTCTCTTTCTCTCTCTCTTTCTCTCTCTCTCTTTCTCTTTCTCTCTTAGGCTGCATCCCTCTCTCTGTCCACTGCTCTCTTCTCCTTTCCATTCTCACTGTAATCGATTATCACAACCAAACACTCAAACACGATAACAATTATTTACTCGACCTTCCCTTCGTTCAGTCAACCATGTTCAGGCACGACCCACGAGGTTTGAACAAATTCCACTGCCTAGAATTACCTACAGGCTATTTGTGTCAGCGCCAGGCAGTCATACCTGTGAGTTTCTGAAACATGGCATCGGCACGGTACCCTACAGGTGAGCTACATCGTAGGTTGCGTGTTCCTTGAAGGTGCACTCAGGTCAGCCTACAACGTGCTTAAAGAAAACGGAACATCGTGTTCCCGCTAACGTATAATTAGTGTGTAATTACAGTCTCTGAGTGGCTGGGAAGACCGTGACGACATGCAGACCGAAGGGGGTGGGGTGTAGGGGTGGAACCTGGGCTGAGGAGTCTATGTAAGTCTTGGCAAGGCGGTGTTGGGTTCAACGTTCGCAAGTCGGTCACAGGAGAATGCACAGCCGAAGGAAGACACTATGGAGTGCAGAACTGCTCCTGCGCGATCTTATCGTGGGAGTTAACTCGTGACGTCTTTCTGTGATTGTTCATTCTTCTTTATCTGTTTTCTCCTTCTTTGTGTGTTCTTTATTATTGTTCGTGTTCCTCCTCCTCCTCTTCTTCTTCTTCTTCTTCTTCTTCTTCTTCTTCTTCTTCTTCTTCTTCTTCTTCTTCTTCTTCTTCTTCTTCTTCTTCTTCTTCTTCTTCTTCTTCTTCTTCTTCTTCTTCTTCTTCTTCTTCTACTTCTTCTTCTACTACTACTAACTACTACTACTACTACTACTACTACTACTACTACTACTACTACTACTAACACTACTATCTGTTCGAGGTATATTGCATTTCTGAATTCATGTTTAAACTTAGGCACGTGTTGAGTGACATGAAGAAGAAAACACTGGAAAATATATACATATTGAAGAAATTAATTGAATAGTGCCCAGAAAAACTGAAACGTAATTAATGAAATAATGCACAGACAAGTAGGGAATTAATGCACTATCATACAGACATTAAAGAAAGTAATCGAATAAAACACAGAAAGATATGAAGAAATTTTTTACAATGATATTCACAAAAACCACGACTACAATAGGTTGAATAAAACACAGAAATCTGTTAAATAATACACAGAAGTACACGATAGCAATTTGTTGAATAGTATACACACAGACTTTAAGGAACTCTCTTGAATAATATAAACAAAGACACCAAAGAACTGTCTTGATAAAGGAACACCCAAAAGGAAAAGCATGTTGTGAATAACACAAGAAGATAGACAAATTGTGTGTAGAAAATTAAATGTAAACTGAAATGCAGAGATGATTAGCACAGACAACCACTACTGCTAAACCCGTCATGATTAGTACAACGATACTTTGCTAGTTTGATCCCGCTCAAACACACACAACAATATGTGAAAGTCGAGAATGAGGCTGGTAAGACAAGTTTGGTCGCGCTCAAACACAAACAAGAATATGTGACCACGCAAACATCACTCCGGTATGACATCACACTGATGTTGGACAACAAGATGTCTTCATCCGACATACAGGACTTCAAGCTGGAGTTCACAGCCAACGAACGCAAACAAGCAAGCAAACATGTGAAAGTCGAGAATGAGGATGGTAAGACAAGTTTGGTCCCGCTCAAACACACACTATAATATGTGATAGTCAAGAATGAGGCTGGTAAGACAAGTTTAGTCACACTCAAATACAAGCAAGATTATGTGACAGTCAAGAATGAGGCTGGTAGGACATCACACGTAGCTGATGGATGCGTGTCCTCTCT
Organism: Cepaea nemoralis; assembly: GCA_014155875.1. Taxonomy (NCBI): domain Eukaryota; kingdom Metazoa; phylum Mollusca; class Gastropoda; order Stylommatophora; family Helicidae; genus Cepaea; species Cepaea nemoralis. The sequence continues at coordinate 42,313 of JACEFZ010002616.1, forward strand.
GCGGGGTCCCTCTGATAGATGCGTGTCCTCCCTGCGGGGTCCCTGTTGTGTTTCATCAAGAGGACATCTGGTGTACAGCAGGCCAGCTTCGGGGAATTCACTTTGAAGGTTATCTGTCAAATTACGCAACAATGGAAGTGAGGCGGAGGGTGAGGACCAGGCCTGTTATTTGTTTTGTGAGGGGCTGGAGTTAATGCCGAGCCTCGCTGGCATAGTGACAAGCACATGGTAGTCAAGGGAGTCGGTTCCATCCTCACTTGTGGACACATAGTCAACTGGTATACATGAAAGTGGCAGGCGAGTTAGCAATGTCGCCAGGGGGTTACGTCGATAATATCATGAGGGCGGTCGAACGAGGATTCGAAGCCTATGTGAGTCGTTCGCTGTGAGGACACATCCGACCAACTATCACAGCCGGGGGCATGCCGTGTGCTATAAAATGTGACGGTTCTGTCACATGACGTACCCGTAACAGGTTGCTGCTTGTTAGTGTTGCTAGCTAGGGACATGTGACCAGACTGTTACTTCAGTTCTACATACGTAGATGTCTACTTCAGTTCTACAGACGTAGATGTCTACTTCAGTTCTACAGGCGTAGATGTCTACTTCAGTTCTACGACTGCACATGGTCTACTTCAGTTCTACATACGTAGATGTCTACTTCAGTTCTACAGACGTAGATGTCTACTTCAGTTCTACAGGCGTAGATGTCTACTTCAGTTCTACAGACGCACATGTCTACTTCAGTTCTACAGACGTAGATGTCTGCTTCAGTTCTACAGACGTGATGTCTACTTCAGTTCTACAGGCGTAGATGTCTACTTCAGTTCTACAGACGCACATGTCTACTTCAGTTCTACAGACGTAGATGTCTGCTTCAGTTCTACACACGTACATGTCTACTTCAGTTCTACAGACGTAGATGATTACTTTAGTTCTACACACGTACATCATATCTACTTCAGTTCCACAGCTGCCTTCGGTGTGAGTCTGACAATGGGTGTACATCGTTATTGTTTTTATTGTTACCGGAGACATTTGGTTTATTCTCATTATTCTCACACAAAGATATCTTCCTGTGCTTCATCATTCACCAATTATCGTCCAGCAGATTAATAAAGCGGGCGCGGGGTGGGCACGGATATTTCATATCGTTGCATGTGAAGACCCCTTAAATTGATAAAAACCCAAATTCCGATTCTGTGGCAATTCTGCCCAGTTGTGTTTGTCTCTGCGCCATTCAGCGTCACCCAGAACCGCTCTAAACTTAAGCGGATGTTTCCAATTAGTTCCAGAAATTGTTATCACTTTTTTGCATCAGCGTCCAGAGAACGCTTAGGGCTGCATTGAATTTCACAAAAACGGTGTTTGATAATTGACAGGTTTAGCTTCCCGACCATTGAATTAGATGCTACAATATTCTATCAATACTGAGTCTTATCTGGCACTGTACTAGACAGCTGAAGGTTAGCCGGAGATACAGTTCCTGTTTTAATTGAGTTCCAGACTCATCTTCTTGTGGCAGTTATTGAAAGCTGTACTTCCTTCTCTTCTGTGTATTGTCTTGCTTCGGCCTGAGAAGATAATCATGTCATTGTTGTTATTTGACCCAGGTTAATAGTAAATATCCGCTGAGCAGTCCGCGTGTTCCATTGACATCCCCGTACTGCAGCCATCATTACCGGAAGTCCATGTTCACGATGAACTCTCATGTTGGTATCCTGTTCTTTGTGTGCATATAATTTTTTTAACAGGCGAGAGACATGGTTTTGGAGATTCATTGCAGCTCACCTCCATGTTTTTTTTTTTTGTTTTTTTTCTTTTTGTTGTGTCTTTTTAACGTCCCTAGCTAATTCCTCGTTTCAGAATTTTGGTTGCCGGAACTGAATGTTTTGTTTCCACCCCACCAGATCTGCCCCTCGCAGGCGATTCACGCCCACTCATTAGCAAAGAGTTGTAATGTGCCTCAGCGATACATCCTGCTCACAGACACTCGCTCCTCCATGACGTAGGCCTTCTTCGGCAGCCAGCTGCCACTCCAGACCCACTTTTGGAGCAAAGAGGTAGCTTGCAGCACGCCAGACGATTAATCGGATTCTCTTTGGGTAAACGACAAACGTAGATCTCAGTGGGTACCCCGCAGGTGTCATCGCAGGTTCTGGATGTGTACCACATGAGCTCTCTTCATTGTGTCCAGTAGTGACATCACACGGACCATCGAAGGTTCTGGGTGTGTACCACATGAGCACTTTTCATTGCCCCCAGTAGTGAGAACACACGCATTATCGAAGGTTCTGGGTGTGTACCACATGAGCACTTTTCATTGCCACCAGTAGTGAGAACACACGCATTATCGAAGGTTCTGGGTGTGTACCACATGAGCACTTTTCATTGCCCCCAGTAAGTGAGAACACACGGAACCATCGAAGGTTATGGGTGTGTACCACATGAGCACTTTTCATTGCCCCCAGTAGTGAGAACACACGCATTATCGAAGGTTCTGGGTGTGGTACCACATGAGCACTTTTCCATTGCTCCCCGTAGTGAGAACACACGCATTATCGAAGGTTCTGGGTGTGTACCACATGAGCACTTTTCATGCCCCCAGTAGTGAGAACACACGCATTATCGAAGGTTCTGGGTGTGTACCACATGAGCACTTCATTGCCCCCAGTAGTGAGAACACACGCATTATCGAAGGTTCGGTGTGTACCACATGAGCACTTTTCATTGCCCCCAGTAGTGAGAACACACGCATTATCGAAGGTTCTGGGTGGTGTACCCATGAGCACTTTTTCATTGCCCCCAGTAGTTGAGACACACGCCATCGAAGGTTCTGGTGTGTACCACATGAGCACTTTTCATTGCCCCCAGTAGTGAGAACACACGGACCATCGAAGGTTCTGGGTGTGTACCACATGAGCACTTTTCATTGCCCCAGTAGTGAGAACACACGGACCATTCGAAGGTTCTGGGTGTGTACCACATGAGCACTTTTCATTGCCCCCAGTAGTGAGAACACACGACCATTCGAAGGTTCTGGGTGTGTACCACATGAGCACTTTTCATTGCCACCCAGTAGTGAGAACACACGGACATTATCGAAGGTTCTGGGTGTGTACCACATGAGCACTTTTCATTGCCCCCAGTAGTGAGAACACACGGACCATTCGAAGGTTCTGGGTGTGTACCACATGAGCACTTTTCATTGCCCCCAGTAGTGAGAACACAACGCATTATCGAAGGTTCTGGGTGTGTACCACATGAGCACTTTTCATTGCCCCCAGTAGTGAGAACACACGGACATATCGAAGGTTCTGGGTGTGTACCACATGAGCACTTTTCATTGCCCCCAGTAGTGAGAACACACGCATTATCGAAGGGTTTTGGTGTGTACCACATGAGCACTTTTCATTGCCCCCAGTAGTGAGAACACACGGGATTATCGAAGGTTCTGGGTGTGTACCACATGAGCACTTTTCATTGCCCCCAGTAGTGAGAACACACGCATTATCGAAGGTTCTGGTGTGTACCACATGACACTTTTCATTGCCCCCAGTAGTGAGAACACACGCATTATCGAAGGTTCTGGGTGTGTACCACATGAGCACTTTTCATTGCCCCCAGTAGTGAGAACACACGCATTATCGAAGGTTCTGGGTGTGTACCACATGAGCACTTTTCATTGCCCCCCGTAGTGAGAACAAAGGGCCATCGAAGGTTCTGGGTGTGTACCCACATGAGCACTTTTCATTGCCCCCAGTAGTGAGAACACACGGACCATCGAAGGTTCTGGGTGTGTACCACATGAGCACTTTTCATTGCCCCCAGTAGTGAGAACACACGGACCATCGAAGGTTCTGGGTGTGTACCACATGAGCACTTTTCATTGCCCCCAGTAGTGAGAACACACGGACCATCGAAGGTTCTGGGTGTGTACCACATGAGCACTTTTCATTGCCCCCAGTAGTGAGAACACACGGACCAATCGAAGGTTCTGGTGTGTACCACATGAGCACTTTTCATTGCCCCCAGTAGTGAGAACACACGCATTATCGAAGGTTCTGGGTGTGTACCACATGAGCACTTTTCATTGCCCCCAGTAGTGAGAACACACGCATTATCGAAGGTTCTGGGTGTGTACCACATGAGCACTTTTCATTGCCCCCAGTAGTGAGAACACACGCATTATCGAAGGTTCTGGGTGTGTACCACATGAGCACTTTTCATTGCCCCCAGTAGTGAGAACACACGCATTATCGAAGGTTCTGGGTTTGTACCACATGAGCACTTTTCATTGCCCCCAGTAGTGAGAACACACGACCATCGAAGGTTCTGGGTGTGTACCACATGACACTTTTCATATTGCCCCCAGTAGTGAGGAAACACACGCAAGTATCGAAGGTTCTGGGTGTGTACCACATGAGCACTTTCATTGCCCCCCAGTAGTTGAGAACAACACGGACCATTACGAAGGTTCTGGGTGTGTAAACCACATGAGCACTTTTCATTGCCCCCAGTAGTGAGAACACACGCCATTATCGAAGGTTTCTGGGTGTGTAACCACATGAGCACTTTTCATTGCCCCAGTAGTGAGAACACCGGACATTATCGAAGGTTCTGGGTGTGTACCACATGAGCACTTTTCATTGCCCCCAGTAGTGGAGAAACACACGCTGACATCGAAGGTTCTGGGTGTGTACCACATGAGCACTTTTCATTGCCCCCAGTAGTGAGAACACACGGACAATCGAAGGTTTCTGGGTGTGTACCACATGAGCACTTTTCATTGCCCCCAGTAGTGAGAACACACGGACCATCGAAGGTTTCTGGGTTTGTACCACATGAGCACTTTTCATTGCCCCAGTAGTGAGAACACGACGCATTCGAAGGTTCTGGGTGTGTACCACATGAGCACTTTTCATTGCCCCCAGTAGTGAGAACACACGCATTATCGAAGGTTCTGGGTGTGTACCACATGAGCACTTTTCATTGCCCCCCAGTAGTGAGAACACACGCATTATCGAAGGTTCTGGGTGTGTACCACATGAGCACTTTTCATTGCCCCCAGTAGTGAGAACACACGCATTATCGAAGTTCTGGGTGTGTACCACATGAGCCTTTTCATTGCCCCCAGTAGTGAGAACACACGGACATTCGAAGGTTCTGGGTGTGTACCACATGAGCACTTTTCATTGCCCCCAGTAGTGAGAACACACGACCATCGAAGGGTTCTGGGTGGTGTACCACATGAGCACTTTTCATTGCCCCCAGTAGTGAGAACACACGGACCATCGAAGGTTCTGGGTGTGTACCACATGAGCACTTTTCATTGCCCCCAGTAGTGAGAACACACGCATTATCGAAGGTTCTGGGTGTGTACCACATGGCACTTTTCATTGCCCCCAGTAGTGAGAACACAGCGCATTATCGAAGGTTCTGGGTGTGTACCACATGAGCACTTTTCATTGCCCCCAGTAGTGAGAACACACGGACCATACGAAGGGTTCTGGGTGTGTACCACATGAGCACTTTTCATTGCCCCCAGTAGTGAGAACACACGCATTATCGAAGGTTCTGGGTGTGTAACCACTGAGCACTTTTCATTGCCCCAGTAGTGAGAACACACGCATTATCGAAGGTTCTGGGTGTGTACCACATGAGCACTTTTCATTGCCCCCAGTAGTGAGAACACACGCATTATCGAAGGTTCTGGGTGTGTACCACATGAGCACTTTTCATTGCCCCCAGTAGTGAGAACACACCCATTATCGAAGTTCTGGGTGGGTACCACATGAGCACTTTTCATTGCCCCCAGTAGTGAGAACACACAGCATTATCGAAGGTTCTGGGTGTGTACCACATGAGCACTTTTCATTGCCCCCCAGTAGTGAGAACAACACGGACCTATCGAAGGTTCTGGTGTGTAACCACATGAGCACTTTTCATTGCCCCCAGTAGTGAGAACACACGCATTATCGAAGGTTCTGGGTGTGTACCACATGAGCACTTTTCATTGCCCCCAGTAGTGAGAACACACGGACCATCGAAGGTTCTGGGTGTGTACCACATGAGCACTTTTCATTGCCCCCAGTAGTGAGAACACACGACATTATCGAAGGTTCTGGGTGTGTACCACATGAGCACTTTTCATTGCCCCCAGTAGTGAGAACACACGGACCATCGAAGGTTCTGGGTGTGTACCACATGAGCACTTTTCATTGCCCCCAGTAGTGAGAACACACGCATTATCGAAGGTTCTGGGTGTGTACCACATGAGCACTTTTCATTGCCCCCAGTAGTGAGAACACACGCATTATCGAAGGTTCTGGGTGTGTACCACATGAGCACTTTTCATTGCCCCCAGTAGTGAGAACACACGCATTATCGAAGGTTCTGGGTGTGTACCACATGAGCACTTTTCATTGCCCCCAGTAGTGAGAACACACGGACCATCGAAGGTTCTGGGTGTGTACCACATGAGCACTTTTCATTGCCCCCAGTAGTGAGAACACACGCATTATCGAAGGTTCTGGGTGTGTACCACATGAGCACTTTTCATTGCCCCCAGTAGTGAGAACACACGACCATTCGAAGGTTCTGGGTGTGTACCACATGAGCACTTTTCATTGCCCCCAGTAGTGAGAACACACGCATTATCGAAGGTTCTGGGTGTGTACCACATGAGCACTTTCATTGCCCCCAGTAGTGAGAACACACGGACCATCGAAGGTTCTGGGTGTGTACCACATGAGCACTTTTCATTGCCCCCAGTAGTGAGAACACACGCATTATCGAAGGTTCTGGGTGTGTACCACATGAGCACTTTTCATTGCCCCCAGTAGTGAGAACACACGCATTATCGAAGGTTCTGGGTGTGTACCACATGAGCACTTTTCATTGCCCCCAGTAGTGAGAACACACGCATATCGAAGGTTCTGGGTGTGTACCACAATGAGCACTTTTCATTGCCCCCAGTAGTGAGAACACACGGACATTATCGAAGGTTCTGGGTGTGTACCACATGAGCACTTTTCATTGCCCCCAGTAGTGAGAACACACGCATTATCGAAGGTTCTGGGTGTGTACCACATGAGCACTTTTCATTGCCCCCAGTAGTGAGAACACACGCATTATCGAAGGTTCTGGGTGTGTGTACCACATGAGCACTTTTCATTGCCCCCAGTAGTGAGAAACACACGCATTATCGAAGGTTCTGGGTGTGTACCACATGAGCACTTTTCATTGCCCCCAGTAGTGAGAACACACGCATTATCGAAGGTTCTGGGTGTGTACCACATGAGCACTTTTCATTGCCCCCAGTAGTGAGAACACACGCATTATCGAAGGTTCTGGGTGTGTACCACATGAGCACTTTTCATTGCCCCCAGTAGTGAGAACACACGACCATCGAAGAGTTCTGGGTGTGTACCACATGAGCACTTTTCATTGACCCCCAGTAGTTGAGAACACACGCATTATCGAAGGTTCTGGGTGTGTACCACATGAAGCACTTTTCATTGCCCCCAGTAGTGAGAACACACGGACCATCGAAGGTTCTGGGTGTGTACCACATGAGCACTTTTCATTGCCCCCAGTAGTGAGAACACACGCATTATCGAAGGTTCTGGGTGTGTACCACATGAGCACTTTTCATTGCCCCCCGTAGTGAGAACACACGCATTATCGAAGGTTCTGGGTGTGTAGCCACATGAGCACTTTTCATTGCCCCAGTAGTGAGAACACACGCATTATCGAAGGTTCTGGGTGTGTACCACATGAGCACTTTTCATTGCCCCCAGTAGTGAGAACACACGGACCATCGAAGGTTCTGGGTGTGTACCACATGAGCACTTTTCATTGCCCCCAGTAGTGAGAACACACGGACCATCGAAGGTTCTGGGTGTGTACCACATGACACTTTTCATTGCCCCCAGTAGTGAGAACACACGACATTATCGAAGGTTCTGGGTGTGTACCACATGAGCACTTTTCATTGCCCCCATTAGTGAGAACCACACGGACCATTCGAAGGTTCTGGGTGTGTACCACATGAGCACTGTTCATTGCCCCCAGTAGTGAGAACACACGGACATTATCGAAGGTTCTGGGTGTGTACCACATGAGCACTTTTCATTGCCCCCAGTAGTGAGAAACACACGGACCATCGAAGGTTCTGGGTGTGTACCACATGAGCACTTTTCATTGCCCCCAGTAGTGAGAACACACGCATTATCGAAGGTTCTGGGTGTGTACCAACATGAGCACTTTTCATTGCCCCCAGTAGTGAGAACACACGGACCATATCGAAGGTTCTGGGTGTGTACCACATGAGCACTTTTCATTGCCCCCAGTAGTGAGAACACCGACCTATCGAAGGTTTCTGGGTGTGTACCACATGAGCACTTTTCATTGCCCCCAGTAGTGAGAACACACGCATTATCGAAGGTTCTGGGTGTGTACCACATGAGCACTTTTCATTGCCCCCAGTAGTGAGAACACACGCATTATCGAAGGTTCTGGGTGTGTACCACATGAGCACTTTTCATTGCCCCCAGTAGTGAGAACACACGCATTATCGAAGGTTCTGGGTGTGTACCACATGAGCACTTTTCATTGCCCCCAGTAGTGAGAACACACGCATTATCGAAGGTTCTGGGTGTGTACCACATGAGCACTTTTCATTGCCCCCAGTAGTGAGAACACACGCATTATCGAAGGTTCTGGGTGTGTACCACATGAGCACTTTTCATTGCCCCCAGTAGTGAGAACACACGCATTATCGAAGGTTCTGGGTGTGTACCACATGAGCACTTTTCATTGCCCCCAGTAGTGAGAACACACGCATTATCGAAGGTTCTGGGTGTGTACCACATGAGCACTTTTCATTGCCCCCAGTAGTGAGAACACACGGACCATCGAAGGTTCTGGGTGTGTACCACATGAGCACTTTTCATTGCCCCCAGTAGTGAGAACACACGCATTATCGAAGGTTCTGGGTGTGTACCACATGAGCACTTTTCATTGCCCCCAGTAGTGAGAACACACGGACCATTCGAAGGCTTCTGGGTGTGTACCACATGAGTCACTTTTCATTGCCCCCAGTAGTGAGGAACACACGAAACCATTAGGTTCTGGTGTGTACCACATGAGCACTTTTCATTGCCCCCAGTAGTGAGAACACACGGACATTATCGAAGGTTCTGGGTGGTACCACATGAGCACTTTTCATTGCCCCCAGTAGTGAGAACACACGGACCATCGAAGGTTCTGGGTGTGTACCACATGAGCACTTTTCATTGCCCACAGTAGTTGAGAAACACACGCATTATCGAAGGTTCTGGGTGTGTACCACATGAGCACTTTTCCATTGCCCCCAGTAGTGAGAACACACGGACCATCGAAGGTTCTGGGTGTGTACCACATGAGCACTTTTCATTGCCCCCAGTAGTGAGAACACAACGCATTATCGAAGGTTCTGGGTGTGTACCACATGAGCACTTTTCATTGCCCCCAGTAGTGAGAACACACGGACCATCGAAAGGTTCTGGGTGTGTACCACATGAGCACTTTTCATTGCCCCCAGTAGTGAGAACACACGCATTATCGAAGGTTCTGGGTGTGTACCACATGAGCACTTTTCATTGCCCCCCAGTAGTGAGAACACACGGCATTATGCGAAGGTTCTGGGTGTGTACCACATGAGCACTTTTCATTGCCCTCCCAGTAGTGAGAACACACGGACCATCGAAGGTTCTGGGTGTGTACCACATGAGCACTTTTCATTGTCCCCCAGTAGTGAGAACACACGACCATTATCGAAGGTTCTGGGTGTGTACCACATGAGCACTTTTCATTGCCCCCAGTAGTGAGAACACACGACCTATCGAAGGTTCTGGGTAGTGTACCACATGAGCCACTTTTCATTGCCCCCAGTAGTGAGAACACACGCATTATCGAAGGTTCTGGGTGTGTACCACATGAGCACTTTTCATTGCCCCCAGTAGTGAGAACACACGGACTATCGAAGGTTCTGGGTGTGTACCACATGAGCACTTTTCATTGCCCCCAGTAGTGAGAACACACGCATTATCGAAGGTTCTGGGTGTGTACCACATGAGCACTTTTCATTGCCCCCAGTAGTGAGAACACACGCATTATCGAAGGTTCTGGGTGTGTACCACATGAGCACTTTTCATTGCCCCCAGTAGTGAGAACACACGCATTATCGAAGGTTCTGGGTGTGTACCACATGAGCACTTTTCATTGCCCCCAGTAGTGAGAACACACGCATTATCGAAGGTTCTGGGTGTGTACCACATGAGCACTTTTCATTGCCCCCAGTAGTGAGAACACACGCATTATCGAAGGTTCTGGGTGTGTACCACATGAGCACTTTTCATTGCCCCCAGTAGTGAGAACACACGGACCATTCGAAGGTTCTGGGTGTGTACCACATGAGCACTTTTCATTGCCCCCAGTAGTGAGAAACACACGCATTATCGAAGGTTCTGGGTGTGTACCACATGAGCACTTTTCCTTACCCCCCTAGTAGTGAGAACACACTGCCTATCGAAGGTTCTGGGTCGTGTACCACATGAGCACTTTTTCATTCGCCACCAGTAAGTGAGAACACACGCATTATCGCAGTTTCTGGGTGTGTACCACATGAGCCACTTTTCCAGTGCCCCCAGTATGTGAGCACCACACGGACCATCGAAGGTTCTGGCGTGTGTACCACATGAGCACTTTTTCATTGCCCCCAGTAGTGAGAACACACGCATATCGAATGTCTGGTGTGTACCCAACATGAGCACTTTTCATTACCCCAGTCGTTTGAGAACACACGGACCTTATCGGAAGGTTCTGGTGGTGTGTTACCACTATGAACACCTTTTCATTGCCCCCAGTTAGTGAGAACACACGCATTATCGAAGGTTCTGGTTCCGCTGTACCACATGAGCACTTTTTCACTTGCCCCCGTAGTGTAGAACACGGACACGCATCGAAGGTTTCCTTGGGTGTGTACCACATGCAGCACTTTTCATTGCCCCCAGTCGTGAGAAACACGGACCTATCGAAGGTTCTGGGTGTGTACCACATGAAGCACTTTTCATTGCCCCAGTAGTGAGAACACACGGACATATCGAGGTTCTGGGTGTGTACCACATGAGCACTTTTCATTGCCCCCAGTAGTGAGAACACACGCATTATCGAAGGTTCTGGGTGTGTACCACATGAGCACTTTTCATTGCCCCCAGTAGTGAGAACACACGACCTATCGAAGGTTCTGGGTGTGTACCACATGAGCACTTTTCATTGCCCCCAGTAGTGAGAACACACGCATTATCGAAGGTTCTGGGTGTGTACCACATGAGCACTTTTCATTGCCCCCAGTAGTGAGAACCACACGCATTATCGAAGGTTCTGGGTGGTACCACATGAGCACTTTTCATTGCCCCCAGTAGTGAGAACCACGGACCATACGAAGGTTCTGGGTGTGTACCACATGAGCACTTTTCATTGCCCCCAGTAGTGAGAACACACGCATTATCGAAGGTTCTGGGTGTGTACCACATGAGCACTTTTCATTGCCCCCAGTAGTGAGAACACACGCATTATCGAAGGTTCTGGGTGTGTACCACATGAGCACTTTTCATTGCCCCCAGTAGTGAGAACACACGCATTATCGAAGGTTCTGGGTGTGTACCACATGAGCACTTTTCATTGCCCCCAGTAGTGAGAACACACGCATTATCGAAGGTTCTGGGTGTGTACCACATGAGCACTTTTCATTGCCCCCAGTAGTGAGAACACACGCATTATCGAAGGTTCTGGGTGTGTACCACATGAGCACTTTTCATTGCCCCCAGTAGTGAGAACACACGCATTATCGAAGGTTTCTGGGTGTGTACCACATGAGCACTTTTCATTGCCCCCAGTAGTGAGAACACACGCATTATCGAAGGTTCTGGGTGTGTACCACATGAGCACTTTTTCATTGCCCCCAGTAGTGAGAAACACACGCATATCGAAGGTTCTGGGTGTGTACCACATGAGCACTTTTCATTGCCCCCAGTAGTGAGAACACACGCATTATCGAAGGTTCTGGGTGTGTACCACATGAGCACTTTTCATTGCCCCCAGTAGTGAGAACACCACGGACCATATCGAAGGTTCTGGGTGTGTACCACATGAGCACTTTTCATTGCCCCCAGTAGTGAGAACACACGCATTATCGAAGGTTCTGGGTGTGTACCACATGAGCACTTTTCATTGCCCCCAGTAGTGAGAACACACGCATTATCGAAGGTTCTGGGTGTGTACCACATGAGCACTTTTCATTGCCCCCAGTAGTGAGAACACACGCATATCGAAGGTTCTGGGTGTGTACCACATGAGCACTTTTCATTGCCCCCAGTAGTGAGAACACACGCATTATCGAAGGTTCTGGGTGTGTACCACATGAGCACTTTTCATTGCCCCAGTAGTGAGAACACACGCATTATCGAAGGTTCTGGGTGTGTACCACATGAGCACTTTTCATTGCCCCCAGTAGTGAGAACACACGACATATCGAAGGTTCTGGGTGTGTACCACATGAGCACTTTCATTGCCCCCAGTAGTGAGAACACACGCATTATCGAAGGTTCTGGGTGTGTACCACATGAGCACTTTTCATTGCCCCCAGTAGTGAGAACACACGCATTATCGAAGGTTCTGGGTGTGTACCACATGAGCACTTTTCATTGCCCCCAGTAGTGAGAACACACGCCTATCGAAGGTTCTGGGTGTGTACCACATGAGCACTTTTCATTGCCCCCAGTAGTGAGAACACACGCATTATCGAAGGTTCTGGGTGTGTACCACATGAGCACTTTTCATTGCCCCAGTAGTGAGAACACACGACCATATCGAAGGTTCTGGGTGTGTACCACATGAGCACTTTTCATTGCCCCCAGTAGTGAGAACACACGCATTATCGAAGGTTCTGGGTGTGTACCACATGAGCACTTTTCATTGCCCCCAGTAGTGAGAACACACGACATTATCGAAGGTTCTGGGTGTGTACCACATGAGCACTTTTCATTGCCCCCAGTAGTGAGAACACACGGACCATCGAAGGTTCTGGGTGTGTACCACATGAGCACTTTTCATTGCCCCCAGTAGTGAGAACACACGCATTATCGAAGGTTCTGGGTGTGTACCACATGAGCACTTTTCATTGCCCCCAGTAGTGAGAACACACGCATTATCGAAGGTTCTGGGTGTGTACCACATGAGCACTTTTCATTGCCCCCAGTAGTGAGAACACACGCATTATCGAAGGTTCTGGGTGTGTACCACATGAGCACTTTTCATTGCCCCCAGTAGTGAGAACACACGCATTATCGAAGGTTCTGGGTGTGTACCACATGAGCACTTTTCATTGCCCCCAGTAGTGAGAACACACGCATTATCGAAGGTTCTGGGTGTGTACCACATGAGCACTTTTCATTGCCCCCAGTAGTGAGAACACACGCATTATCGAAGGTTCTGGGTGTGTACCACATGAGCACTTTTCATTGCCCCCAGTAGTGAGAACACACGCATTATCGAAGGTTCTGGGTGTGTACCACATGAGCACTTTTCATTGCCCCCAGTAGTGAGAACACCGACCATCGAAGGTTCTGGGTGTGTACCACATGAGCACTTTTCATTTCCCCCAGTAGTGAGAACACACGCATTATCGAAGGTTCTGGGTGTGTACCACATGAGCACTTTTCATTGCCCCCAGTAGTGAGAACACACGGACCATCGAAGGTTCTGGGTGTGTACCACATGAGCACTTTTCATTGCCCCAGTAGTGAGAACACACGCATTATCGAAGGTTCTGGTGTGTACCACATGAGCACTTTTCATTGCCCCCAGTAGTGAGAACACACGGACCATCGAAGGTTCTGGGTGTGTACCACATGAGCACTTTTCATTGCCCCAGTAGTGAGAACACACGGACCATCGAAGGTTCTGGTGTGTACCACATGAGCACTTTTCATTGCCCCAGTAGTGAGAACACACGCATTATCGAAGGTTCTGGGTGTGTACCACATGAGCACTTTTCATTGCCCCCAGTAGTGAGAACACACGGACCATCGAAGGTTCTGGGTGTGTACCACATGAGCACTTTTCATTGCCCCCAGTAGTGAGAACACACGCATTATCGAAGGTTCTGGGTGTGTACCACATGAGCACTTTTCATTGCCCCCAGTAGTGAGAACACACGGACCATCGAAGGTTCTGGGTGTGTACCACATGAGCACTTTTCATTTCCCCCCAGTAGTGAGAACACACGCATTATCGAAGGTTCTGGGTGTGTACCACATGAGCACTTTTCATTTCCCCCAGTAGTGAGAACACACGCATTATCGAAGGTTCTGGGTGTGTACCACATGAGCACTTTTCATTGCCCCCAGTAGTGAGAACACACGCATTATCGAAGGTTCTGGGTGTGTACCACATGAGCACTTTTCATTTCCCCCAGTAGTGAGAACACACGCATTATCGAAGGTTCTGGGTGCGTACCACTTCTAGCGCACGGGATTGATTTGTGCATGTTAATTAGCTTTCCCAATTACCAGTGTATCTCGCCATCAGGCAAATCCATTCCGACTTCTGAGACACTTGTAATTTGCGTCCCCAAGTCAAGGACGGAAAGTCAATATTTGAGTCCAGCTGACCGATGTAGGGATTGAACCTGCTACCTAGCCATCAACACACAAGAAGTTTAAGAGCGAGCACTCACGTCCTTTCACCATATTGACCGCATGTCCACAGATGAATGTCACCTATTCATGCATTTCTTCATAAGCTCCAGTGAAGCCTGGCAGGTTACAATGCGTTACTCTTCGCTGCTGGATTTCAGTGTCTCGACCACACGCAGGCGCGGCAGATTACAGGGTGTTACTATTCTCTGCTGGGATTCAGTGTCCGTCCTGGCCACACACAGGCGCGGCAGATTACAGGGTGTTACTCTGCTGGGCTTCAGTGTACGTCCTGGCCACACACAGGCGGAAAACTCACGAGTCGGCTCTTACCACATGTGTAGTAGGCTGGTGTTACAAATCTTTGCTTCCTCTCAAGAATACTGAAACACCCAGGTGGTTGCTGTATTACATCAATTTGATTTTCTCACAAGCCAGGTACACGGGACACTTGATACAGGGTGTTTGTAAAGTCTCACTACACATCGTATGTAGAACAAATTTGATGAGATCATCAATAAATGTGCTCCAAAGTCTACCATGAAGCGATATGCAGCGATGGCTATCGTCCTCTGGGGGTAATTCTATGGTTTTTCTTGAAAGGAAATGTTTACAAAAAAATAATGTACACGATTGATGACCTGAAAGAAGCAATCGGAATTACTATTCAAGAAACAACAGACACGTTGCAGAAGGTATTTGACAATATGAAGAGACGTGTACAGTCATGTCTTGAAGTACGTGGTGGACATTTCCAACACCTGTTATAATGAATACTTCATTGATACATTCCAGCTTCCCCAAAAACAGCGTTAGACCATAGTAGTAACTATTGTAACTAATTTAATGCATTTTAGCACATTTTGTGATAGCATCATCAAATTTGTTCTACATACAAAGTGTAGTGAGACTTTACAAACACCAAGTAGAACCAGCCAGCATCTGACGGACCCTCGCATGTATCATCACGTGACACTGGGCCCAACGGCTCAAGCCCCAATGCCTGGATGATCTATAACAACGACGGCATCAACCAACAAATGAAGCCTGCTCGCGGAATGTTATATAAATAATTTAAATGTTCTCAATAAATGGGAGAAGCTAAAGAAATAAGGGATTTCTCCGAAATTTCACATTTTCCCTGAAAATACGAAAGAAAAACAGAATTAATGAGAGCACCGTAGGGCTGTCTTTCGTTGAATTTTCAAGAATTTTCTTGGAGAAGTGCGCCTATTTTTCCCCCGCCTCAACATTAATCAAGTTGCTTAACCCTGCCATGTCTTGAGAGAAAATACAAGATGAGATGTGAACTTCGGCCAGACTCGAGAAAACCCAATCATGCTCACTTCTGTAGCCTAATTAGTAAATGTTGGAATTAGTTCAGTTTGTTCCGCACATGAAATGCCAGAATCTTCAAAGGGATATAATTCAAGCTGACAAGGGAAATAATTTCACGTGGAACACAGGAACCATACATCCATGTGGGCTATGTATAGTTACTGGAGATGCTGGACGCTGAAGGAATGCTCTCGGTTCTGCAGCAAAGATGCTCCCTACATAATATGGACAATGTGTGTTTGTTAGAAGTTTGTTTTAAAATGCTGCACATCTTTTGCTGGCCGTTGCCATGAACATTGGTTGAATTTGTAGGCAATTTTACGTTCATTTATTATTCTTTATTGTGGATAAACATTTTACATTGTAAATATACACTTGGCATTTGTCATTCTACATTATAGATATACACTTGACATTTGTCAATCTGCATTGTAGATATACAATTGGCATTTGTCATTCTACATTCAGGACACATACTTGGTATGTGTCATTCTACATTCTGGATATGCATTTGTCATTCTACATTCTGGACGTACACTTGGCATTTGTCATTCTACACTCTCAACATACACTTGGCATTTGTCATTCTACACTCTCAACATACACTTGGCATTTGTCATTCTACACTCTGGACATACACTTGGCATTTGTCATTCTACACTATGGACATACACTTGGCATTTGTCATTCTACACTCTGGACATACACTTGGCATTCTACATTCTGGACGTACACTTGGCATTTGTCATTCTACACTCTGGACATACACTTGGCATTTGTCATTCTACACTCTGGACATACACTTGACATTTGTCATTCTACACTCTGGACATACACTTGGCATTTGTCATTCTACACTCTGGACATACACTTGGCATTTGTCATTCTACACTCTGGACATACACTTGGCATTTGTCATTCTACACTCTGGACATACACTTGGTATTTGTCATTCTACATTCTGGACATACACGTGGCATTTGTCATTCTACACTCTCAACATACACTTGGCATTTGTCATTTGACATTCTGGATATACACTTGGCATTTCTCATTCTACACTCAGAACATACACTTGGCATTTGTCATTCTTCATTCTGGATATACAGTTGGCATTTGTCATTCTACATTCTGGATATACACTTGGCATTTGTCATTCTACATTCTGGACATACACTTGGCATTTGTCATTCTACATTCTGGACACATACTTGGCATATATTTGTCATTCTAAATTCTGGACATACACTTGGCATTCTACATTCTGAACATACACTTGGAATTTTGTCATTCTACATTATACATATACCATGTATATGTGTCACTTTAAGTTACTGGTTTTAATTTTACATTTGTCATTCTATATTGTAGACATACACTTGTCATTCGTCATTCTATATTAAAGACATACGCTTGCCATTTGTCATTCTACAATGTTTTCCTAGCAATCTTTCGCGATGATTCCTAACTGTTTATAGGCCAGGTTTTCGCCCCCTCAGCCGTGAAAAGCCAAAAAACAAGCAAACACACTTACATAGTTTAGTTTGTGAGACGTGCATGATCTCACCGCTATCTCAAGTGGATTTTGCCGGGAGACAAAGTGAATTTGACAAGCCCATCTGGCAATTGGGGCCAAGAGAGAATGTGTGCGCGTGAGTATGTGTGGACGTGTGTGTTTGAGGCTGTGAGAGCGGTTTAATATATGCAGCGAGAAATCCAGTACCCTGCTTCCAGGCCTCGCTGGCATATTGGGTGTGCTGGGCGTGGTTCCTTTTCTACTAATCAAACGGTGTTTGACAGGTGAATGCTTCGACCGTCACATTCATTATTATCATCATCATCAGCATTATCATCATGATCGTCGTTGTTGTCTCTATCGTCATCATCAATGTGATTATCATCATCATCACCAACATCAACATCTACATCGTCATCATCAACATCGTCTACACCCAGCAGTGACCATTGCATGACCTAGACAGAACACTCAGCACCGACCACTACAAGTCCTAGACAGAACACTCAGCATCGACCACTACATGACCTAGACAGAACACTCAGCACCGACCATTACATGACCTAGACAGAACACTCAGCACCGACCATTACATGACCTAGACAGAACACTCAGCACCGACCACTACATGACCTAGACAGAACACTCAGCACCGACCACTACAAGTCCTAGACAGAACACTCAGCATCGACCATTACATGACCTAGACAGAACACCCAGCACCGACCATTACATGACCTAGACAGAACACCCAGCATCGACCATTACATGACCTAGACAGAACACCCAGCATCGACCATTACATGACCTAGACAGAACACTCAGCACCGACCATTACATGACCTAGACAGAACACTCAGCACCGACCACTACATGACCTAGACAGAACACTCAGCACCGACCACTACAAGTCCTAGACAGAACACTCAGCATCGACCACTACATGACCTAGACAGAACACTCAGCACCGACCATTACATGACCTAGACAGAACACTCAGCACCGACCACTACATGACCTAGACAGAACACTCAGCACCGACCACTACAAGTCCTAGACAGAACACCCAGCACCGACCATTACATGACCTAGACAGAACACCCAGCACCGACCATTACATGACCTAGACAGAACACTCAGCACCGACCACTACATGACCTAGACAGAACACCCAGCATCGACCATTACATGACCTAGACAGAACACCCAGCATCGACCATTACATGACCTAAACAGAACTCCCAGTGATGGTCTTGAAGTCATGGCGTGTCCATATATCAGTTTCTGTAATTTGTGTCAATTCTTTAAACGTTCATACGATACAAGACACAACCTACCCGTATTGTGTGAAGGGCAGAATGTCAGACGGGCCTGCCAGCCCAATTCTTAACCCTTTGAAAATAAAGATTTTCGTTCGTTCGTTCGTGTGTTTGTGTGTTTACTTACCTGTCTGGTGTGTTTGTGTGATTGCTTGACATCAGCTTGGTTCATATACATATATATATATATATATGGTGCTATCGTGTCAGCAATCACGTGGGTGAACATCACGTGCTCAGTGTCAGGTCTGCTGCTCAGCCAAGCATACAACACGGTCACCTGCCGGTGGAAGATGACGTCATGTGGAGGACGCCGAGAGTCTGCTCGACGACTGACCTTTCTTGACCCAGGAAAGTCTCCAGAACTGTCACCTGGAGCTGGAGGAGAACACGGGAGGGCGAGAAGTAGAGACTCGGTTGTACACATGGGGAGGGCATGGAAGGAGAAACAGAGACTTGGGTGTACACATGGGGGGGGGGGGGGGGGGGCAGTGAAGGAGAAATATAGATTTGGATGTACACATGGGAGGGGGGCATGCGAGGAGAAATAGAGACTTGGGTGTACACATGGGGGGGGGGGGGGGGCATGCGAGGAGAAATAGATACTTGGGTGTACACATGGGGGGGGGGGGGCAGTGAAGGAGAATACACTTAGGCGGTGGGCATGGAAGTAGAAATAGAGACTTTGGTGTACACATGGGATGGGGGGGGGGCATGGGAGGAGCTGTCACAGAAAGCGAAGGTCGAAAAGGGGAAGGGGACAAGAGGGAGGGGGCTTTGAGGAAGCAGAAGACATGAAGAAGAAATAAAGAGAATATACCTGTTAGAGAGAGAGAGAGAGAGAGAGAGAGAGACTTTGTGTGTGCATGTGTGTGTGTGTGTGTGAGTGTGTGTCCCAGTCTGCGTGTGTGTGTAAGGATTCTTTAGTCTGAGGTAATTGACGTACGTGAGAGAGAGAAAGATAGAGCGACAGAGGATGAGAGAAAGAGAGATAGATAGATAAACAGAGAGTGACAGAAATAGAGAGAGATAGAGAGAGACTAAGAGAACGAGAGAGCCAGATGGAGAGACATAGACTAAGAGAAAGAGAGAGACAGATAGAGAAACATAGACTAAGAGAAAGAGAGAGACAGATAGAGAGACAGAGAGTGAAAGAAAGAGAGAGAACGAGAGAGATTCAGAGAGTTGGAGAAAAAGAGAGACACCGAGAGAGAAATATAGAGAGACAGAGAGTGAGAGAAAAGAGAGAGAACGGGAGGGAGACAGAGACTGAGAGAAAGAGAGAGACAAAGATAGAGTGACAGAGAGTGACAGAGAGAGAGAACGACAGAGAGATAGAGAGTGAGAGAAAGAGAGAACTAGAGAGAGAGAGACATAGATTGAGAGAAAAGAGAGAGAGCGAGAGAGACAGAGAGTGAGAGAAAGTGAGAGAGAACGAGAGAGAGAGAGCCAGAAGGAGAGAGTAAGAGACAGAAACACAAATGAAGAGAGGGAAAGAGAGAGAGAGAGAGAGAGAGAGAGAGAGAGAGCAGAGAGAGAGAGAGAGAGTTGAGGACACTTGTGAAATAGCTTCGTTAGTTAGAGTCTCTCTCTGTGAATGTGTGTGTGAGTGTGTGTGTGTGTGTGTATGTGTGTGTGTGTATATATATATGTGTGTGTGTGTGTGTGTGTGTGTGTGTGTGTGTGTGTGGTTGGTTGGTTGGTTGGTTGGTTGCACGCTTGGGTGTGTGTGTGATATGTTTTAAATCCTGTCATGTGTGTGGCAACAGATATGTCATTGACGTCTATGTACAGTTCAACCAAAGTGAAGAGATTAGGTAGCGCAATGAGTTAATTCTTGTGAAGAGATGTTAGGCAGCTATAGTCTGTCTAGAAATGAATGCCGTCATTCACGATCAATTATTTTTAAAACTGTCTGTTGCATCTTTATGAAATGTTTCCTGCCGTCTTATATTTACCCGCACCCAAGGAATATGTCTTTGATAGGTCCAAAAGCAACTTAAATCATCGAAAGCGGCGACATTTCTTTGATGTTTTGGCGAAAATATAGTGAATTCACGCTAACAAACTAGTTTTACAGTAAAGCACGTCATTTTAGGTAACGACACAAGTACAAGGCGTAGCCAGATTCGTATGGGAGTGGGTGCAATAAAAGAACTAGCTTAAAAGTCGACAGTGTCGACTGCATTGCACCGGGTTTTTATTCCATATGGCTCAGTATCTTTCCGCAGCGCGGAATGCGTCGCACAAAGCACGAACTCCGTAGCTCCAGTGACGACCCTCGGCAGTCACCGAAAAATGCACTCGTGAAATGAAGGACACGGCCCGGAATCGAACATACAACCTTCGGAGCCCGAGCCAGATGGCTTGACTACTTCATCACGGAGACTCCCGAGAGGGGTGCAATGTCTAATATTAGTAAAGACAGAGAATTTACAGAGGCATGGGGTAAATAATGTGTAAATTGACAGGAAAGTAGAAGGAATATATTTCTTACCTTATTTTTCATTTCCTTCTTGTTTCTTCTGGTTAATAATGTGTACACAAGTATTCATGTTACTAGGATGCATTTAGCTTTTTACAGAGTTTGTGGTAGCTTCCAAATAGCTCTGCGTTAAAGTGCGTATGGAGTGACCAGAAATGATACCGCAATTTAGTCATCATGTGTCCATTTTTAAGGATCTGTTCAGCTGTCTGTGTAGTTTGTTTACACTTACATATGGGTGAAAGACCCGCTTTGAGTCTTCGTGAAAGATTGTCTACTCTGCTGTTACCGTTCAGAGACGGAACATGATTACCTGTTTTGCACTATGCAAATAGTTGTCAGTGTCTCTGTAATGGGCTTTCTTCTAAACGACCAAGATGTTGGTCCTCTTTTCATTGAAGTTTATAGATTGATTCGTATGCACGTGTGTTGTCCCCTAATTTTACAACGTGTTTGCTCTCACGTTTCTTGTTATGCCACAATATGTCAGTTTCCACCCCAATATTACTCTTCTGTTGGTATTCAATGCGTTGTGTGTGTGTGTGTGTGTGTGTGTGTGTGTGTGTGTGTGTGTGTGTGTGTTTTAAATACAGTTGTTGGTCACCGCTGAGGGCTTGCGGAATTGAAAATTTATGACTGTGGAATACAAACTGTTGCCATTGACATTGTGCTGATGCTGTAATGTTTAGGGCCAGCAATTCGTCTGAATAGTTGGAACAAAATATCCCAGTAAGCGTGCACGTGGATTAAGGTCTGCTATCTACTCAGACTTTAATCTGTGTCGGACGATTCCAGTAGGTTGATGACTGCTCTCGGTTGCATAAAATTCAATCCATCCTTTCTCCAATAGTCCTCTTCCTGTTTCAACACATGGTCCTCACATTTTTTCCAGTAACTTTTATCAATATTTAATCGCGCGGACTGGGTTAGTATCTTGACGTCAGACAATTTGAATGTAGTATTGGCAGCTCCACCTGTCCTTTAATTTTAGCCCACACAAGTTCTATAGGGTTTAAATGAGAATGATACGGCGGAAATCTTAAGCACCTATGGCCATACTATTCTATCAACTTGTCTATTTGATATTTCTTGTTTTTTTTGCGCCTTTTACAAGGGACAACACTGTAGCTTGAAATATTTTTCTGGAAATGGTATAATTTCCCTTCGGAGCCATATCTTTATTGCTGCCCTTGTGCTCGATGCCGTAGGTATTTTGTCTTCTTGGGCAACAAAATTGTGATATGATGCATTGTCCACGATTAGACAAGACGGTCTATCAAGGGATGGAAGTACTGTATTCTCGAGCCAATCTCTATATACATTACCATTCATCTCATTATGTTAATCCCTATTGTCTGTGTGCTTTGATACGAACACGAGTCCAGCATTCTGTAGTAAGTCATTATGAGTACTACCAGCATAGGCTAAGGCCAAACGCTGTCCTTTACTACTAGACACATAACACTTTATCTTTCCATCCACTGATTGCCACTCATTTTCATTTGTGTGGTGCGCATTGATCCACGTCTCATCCATATACACTATGTCATAATTTTCTTAGCGCATTTCCCTTATTTCACGTAGGTATCTGCTTCTCATGGCTCCTAAATGCGGTTGCTCGCAAAGGATATTTCTACTCCCTTGTACTTTCTAAAAGTGAAGCCTAATGCCCTTATTATTTTCCACAAAGTTGTTTTGGATAGCTCTATGTTATCGTTCTTTCTCAACCAAACCCTCAGTTTTCTTACAGTCACTGTTTCTTTGGCATCTATCATTTTTATAATAACTCGCCTTATGACGTCCTTGTCAAAGCTGTCTACAATTGCCTTTCTACCTACCGTTTGCTTATCGCGTGTTGGTTTCATTCCAGATTCTTGCACCCATCGACGAAATAACCGTTTACTCAAACCCAATGCATACACTGTTCTTTTTTTCGGGATTTGTAACAGTATGAAACAGTTTCCTGCGATCAGCTTCTTGACAAAAAAATGTGTTCAACTTCATAGTAATGCTTTGAAGTGTACAAAATTTCACATTCAATCCCATTGAACAATATTTACACATTCAAATATTAGCTATTAATATTATATTATTGAAAGACAGAAGATCAAGTGATTTGGCCATGTCGTTAGAATGCAACATCAGCAACTATCATCACTGGCCTTACATCAAAGATCATCTGCGACAAGACAACGAGGACGTCCAAGAAGAAAATGGATTGACGACATCAGAGACATTGTACAACCACACGGAATGAGACTATCCAGTGCGGCCCACCTGGCGCTGGAACGCAAATTATTCCTCCCCACGACGCTTGACGGCAGAAATGGATGATGATGATGATGATGATGATGATGATGATGATGATGATGATGATGATGATGATGATGGTGGTGGTGGTGGTGGTGGTGGTGGTGGTGGTGGTGGTGGTGGTGGTGGTGATGATGGTGATGATGATGATGATGATGATGATGACGATGATGGTGGTGGTGGTGGTGGTGGTGGTGGTGCTGCTGCTGCTGCTGCTGCTGCTGCTGCTGCTGATGATGATGATGATGATGATGATGATGATGATGATGATGATGATGATGATGATGATGATGATGATGATGATGATGATGATGATGATGATGATGATGATGATGATGATGATGATGATGATGATGATGATGATGATGATGATGATGATGATGATGATGATGATGATGATATTAACGGTAAGATTTATTTATATATTTATTTATATGATCACGTTTCATGAAAGAACCCACATTGACGACACCTCTGAACAATCTCATGTAACTGAACGCAGTTTGTGGCAAAACGGAAACCACGAGACAATTTAAAAAAAAGCGCGAATGTGTTTTGGTGAAGGTGTAATACTTTAAAAATTATGGACTTAATTTCTGACCCGTAAATTATATATCGCATATAAACAAACATTGAAATCTGCTGTACAATCTCCAGAACGACAATTTTTGTGTTGGGTGGACATAATGATTAGGTTATATACTAAATCTCATAATTTTCCCTCAGTTGATTACAGAGATATGGAATTTTATATTGGGGCAGAAAAAAGTAAACAGACTATAGGTAGGTAGGTAGGTAGGTAGGTAGGTAGGTAGGCAGGTAGGTAGGTAGGTAGGTAGGTAAGTAGGTAGTACGTAGATAGGTAGTGGGTGGGTAGGTAGGTGGTTTGTTGGTAGGTAGGTAGGTAGGTAGGTAGGTAGGTAGGTAGGTAGGTAGGTAGGTAGACTGACAAACAAATTGAGAGCTACACAGACAGAGCAACAGACATATACGGTGAAACTGATATTTAGGTACGTGTATACTTTAAACAGAAGTCGTCTATGTTTGCGAAAAACAAAAATAAAAACACGAAATTGTACCAGCGAGAAGAGGTGTTTCCCAGACAGTGTCAGAATACCGCGGCAGAAATGACTGAAACACCGAACAGACTTTAAGGGCGCTTGTCTGCTTCCTGGAGAAATCTGCAATAGCTTTATCGAAATCACATCAGATGGAACATAGATCTATGCCTAGTGGCAGTCTTGACGCCCAGAGTTCGATATGCCAATTTGGATTCCAGAGAAAATCCCAATGAAGTGCTCTCGAAACGATTTTGGCTTTTCTAGTGGCCGGATATGTTAAATCTGGACATGAAATTGCTTGTTGTGAAGAAAGTATGAGCAGAGACGCGAGTGGAGGAATGAGGAAGAGAGGAACAGTTTTTGGTTTGTTTATTATTTTATAACTAATAATTTAAGATTACAAGTTTACAATAAGTGG
>JACEFZ010002616.1:70000-149355 GCA_014155875.1 Cepaea nemoralis
TGGAGGTGGAGGTGGTTAGTACAGCTTTCTGCTGGGTGGAGAATTCGATACACACACACACATCGTGATTGTAACTGACTCAGAAAGCATGCTGAGTAGGGTGAGGACAGGCATGCTTCGTGCAGAGTGGATTGCTTCGCTTCGGAGGTCACGGGTGGCAAGCATCGCCTGGATCTTTTCTCCGGGACATGCAGGTGTGCTGGGGAATGAACAGTCGGATAGATTGGCTGGCTCTGCAGAACTTGGTGGAGTATTGATACATGACAAGGCAGACGTGGTTGCGGCCTTGTGGGAGCACGTGTACACCTCGGAGGAGCAAATGGATCACTATAGTCTGGCAAGAATGTGACAGCGTGGAGTGACGAGGGGATCTGGTCGACGCTCGACGCTCAGAGGAAAGGCGAGACGGACATATAATCAGATTGCTACTGGTAATATTAGTGTTGGAACTCTTCGCTGGTTGCTGAGGATGGGGACGGAGCGCTTATGGGAATACCCCGAATGTTGTGATGTCGGTTCCTAAATTAATCAATCAATCAACAAAAATATATATATATATTGATTCTATAGCAAACGTTGACTAGCAGGAATGCAGCTGTGCGCATGTCTCACATTTAGAGAAATCACTCGATGTTATATTTCCCATTGAACGTGGTGTAGTGTATCAGACACATAGCCTTCCCATAATGGGGCGACAAGTTAACATTCAATATGACGGATAAAAGGCGTCATTTGAACCTTCTTTTGAGTTTTGTTTACATTCGTCAAAAGTATACAGATAACATTCACTATAACACGATTAAAGTTAACATTCAATATAATACACAAATGTAATCATCACTTTAAAAAATTATAAAGTTAACATTCACTATAAAAAATAAACTACCATTACGGCAGTTGTAAAACTGTTCTGTTCAAACTAACAGAAATAGAGAATTAACATTTATAACAAAATATAAATGTAATAGTTTAACTATGTATTGATAAAGTTAACAGTCACTATACAATATTTATGTCCCCGTACGCTCGCTTTGAACTCAAGCGTTGTCCATACACCTGCTATTACTTCTAGTGGAATCAATTTGGGAACCACTGAGACAGTTACATAAATAAACACACGTAGTATTGTTTGGCGATCACAGAAGGAGAAGAAAGAAGTGGAGACCAGAGGACGCACTAGACAACATACAGTTTGAAAGCTATAGTCCCGGTCGGTAACTATATAGCTTTCAAATTGAATGTTGTCTAGTGCGCTTCTGTGGGCGCCAAACAATACTACGTGTGTTTATTTATATTACTTCTAGTGCACCGGGCTGATTTTTGAGTGTGGATTATTTTTCTCTATTGTCAGATTCCCTCGCCATCAACGAACCCACTCCGACTTCAGAGGTATTATGCAATATAAAATATGAATTCATTAGCAACTATAAAGTTAACATGTACATTTTGTTAGTGTAAACACCCTCACTCTTAACACGTCTAGAATAGTGTTTCTGCTGGGAGTCAGAATTCACAGAGAATTCTGCAAACTGCCTGTTGGCCTAACAGTTGCCCATACATCGATCCTTTAGTCCACGTGTGTGTTTTAATGTCAGTTCATCCGTCTACCAGTTGCCCGCTCTACCCCCTACACCCGACTCTGCGACGATCACCGATTGAAGTACGTTGTGAAAGGACAGATTCTATTTTCATAAAGCCCGTGAGCAAGTGTGAGGTGTGAGAGCAGGGACCAATAACTCTGGCACCCAGCGGTGTTCAACAAGCAATTACTCACCCTTGTCTTGACCTCTCGTGTCTTCATCGCTTTAATAACGTCATCGGGTTTGTGAAATCTGTGGTCGTTTTCCACTCCCGCCTGTCTTGTGTCTGACCTTCATCTACCGTATTTCCTACAGTCGGTGCGCTTTCAGGAACGACAAGATTACGAGTTTGATAATCCCTGATAGGCCATCATCAGCAGCTTGTGCCATGCAGATAATCGTGGGCAGTCTTGTTTCGACATCTCACGCGATCACCACAGTCGTGGATCAGCTCTTTGTTCCTGTCTCGATTATGCCATATGGCCAAGCCATCCATATATTTACTTATCTGTCTTCCCTCTTATTCTTTCGCAGCAAATGCCAGTTGTCATCAAATTCTCCAGTTTATTTCTTCTCCTAACATGCCATAAAATCATGACTATCTAGGTCAAATTTCTCTATTCAGTTTTCATTTGTGACTTGTAAATTGGTTATTTTTTTTTTTCTGACTGTCCATGGTATTCCGCATATTTTCCTCAGAAACAGCAATTTCATTGCCATTAGATGTTTTTATTTCCCAGCTTGTCTGCTCATTGTCTACGCCTTACATCCACGCACGTGTAAATATGTTAAAAATTAGTTGTATATTTGTTACAGGACATCGTAATCACCTCATCCCACTCCTCCACTCCCGACGCCTCATATTCTTGGTCTGCTTCCAAAATGTCCCTTGTCTGTCTCCGAACCCTCGACACTGTATGACGGGGGATTGTGAAGCTGCGCCAAGAAATTCTAATTTTAGCTTTGTAAATTTGGCACCGCGTTTTGTAGCCACTTCGAGTGGCATATGGTATGCTGAAAGTAACAATCATATCCACAGGACATGCCACGTGTGTATTTGCTTCATGAACTGAGGGATCCGATGTGGCAGAGTGGCTAGAACGCTTGCCTGCCAGTCCAGGGGGGCATCCATTCGAATCGCCATCAAGTAGAAGTTTTTGTTTTAACTGACCAGAGCTTCCAGCCTGGAACTAGAACCAAGAAATATCCACAAAGTAAATCGTGGTTCTGGCCACACCACCCATCCAGTTCATGGATATGTGGATAGAGAGAATCAGAGTGACTGGACGCAGGCAGCTTCACAGTTTCCCATTCTACCTGGCCGAGGGTTGAACATGTGGACAATTATATCCCTTGGTACCAATTCTAGGATCAGCCTCATATACAAGACATGACAAGTATCTGATGCAGTAAGTCACTATCATTGAATATTAGAGCACCATCAGCTACTAGCGCTGGCGCTTCATCACAGAAGATCTGCTGCGAGAGCAAGAGGACGTCCGAGAAGAACATGGATTGACGATATCAGAGACATTGTACAATCACACGGAATGTCATTATGCAATGCCACCCATCGGGCTCCGGAATGTCAACTAAACCTCCCTATGACGCTTGATGGCAAGCATGGAAGATGATGATGATGACGAATGAATGTAAGAGAGAGAGAGAGAGAGAGAGAGAGAGAGAGAGAGTGAGAGAGAGAGAGAGAGAGAGAGAGAGAGAGAGAGAGAGGGAGGGAGAGACTGAAGTGTTATATTTGACCTGTTTTGGTGGATGGCGGTGAACAAGAATGTACAATTAAGAAGAGTTTAGAAGCAACGTTAGGTATACGTTTATCATCTTACTTACTGATCTCACCTATACTCCCATTATCTTACAGAAAGAAAACCCTCACCTGTACAGTTCGTGACGACTGCACCAGCCAGGCGGCCTGTCTACACCGCAGTAATGATGGTTAGAAGCTTCGGTCAAGCGGTTCCTAACACTAATTTGCAAACACCGTGGACTGCCAGAGTAATAAACTACGGTTGTCTGTAAGTGGCTAATGAAACTAGAACACTATATACAACAATAAGACAGAGACAAACATCATTCTTTGGTCATGTGATGAGAAGAGCGGCAACGGAGATCATCGTGAAGACGGGAAAGATCATGGGAAAGGAGATATAACCAGACTAAGATAAATGGTGCCGGTCTCCCTGGCGAAGGTGTTAGCGACTTTCTCTGTAACCCCGTATATTCTCGTGAGTAATGCAGCTGCGTGAGATTCGGTAGCGGCTCGCACCGAGGTGGTTACTTACGGGGGTTTGTGAGCCGATCGCTCAGAAAGCAATGGCAAACTACTGAGTGCAATCTTGCCTAGTACATCAACAGCAGCTGAAAAATGCTGATGTTGACTGCAACGTCCTGTAAGGGATATGCAGCATAAAAAGAAAAGATAAATGATGCTGGATATTATGAGATGTTGGTTTGGAGGAATTTCGTCAGCTTATTTGATCCAGAACACCATGGATCGAGATCTGCAGAGAGCCAGTTGTCAGGGCGTATGATGATGGTAATCATACACACAATACGCCACATAGCGTGCCACGTGGTCCTTTGTTTGATTGTCATTTATAAACAAAGCTGCTTTATTTGTTTTCATAAGCACAGACAACAAACAAGTCAAAAACAAAAGTAATATACCAACACTGCAGACATAATGTCCTTGCTCTACGCCAGTGAGGTCCCACGCCGAGATGTTGTCCCACAAATAAAAGGATTACGTGTGATCTATGTGGTATTCTTGCGCGCCGAAGTTTGCCGACACAATTAGCCATGTTTGAACATGGTTTCGCGGACTACTTACAACTCGTTCATGTTTGCTCACTTTCGCTCCGCGAAAGGAAACTGCAAACAGTTGGACAAGGATGTACCAGGCAATGGATTCTTTCTTTCGGCGCAGCCTTTCTCGGACAGTTTGTTCAGTAAAATCGATTGGTCTCCGCGATACGGAGCCTCGTTTGCAGTCTGGGATGTGAAATGAAATACATCGACAGTTAGGGCTCGGGGGAGAGTTATTGGCTTAGCAGGGATACTTTGATCAACTTACTTTCTGAGCTTCTCGATATTCTCATCAACTTTCTTTCTCTGCTTATCTATACCTTCACCAGCTTAGTTTCTGAGCTTCTCGATATTCTCATCAACTTTCTTTCTGTGCTTATCTATAACTTGATCAGCTTACTTTCTGAGCTTAGGTATACTTGTATATTTATCTACTTCTTTTCTGAGCATACTGGATATTCTCATCAACTTATTTTCTGAGCATAGATATACATTTATCTACTTGTTTTCTGAGCAACTGGATATTCTCACCAACTTACATTCCGAGCTTAGGTATACATTTATCTACTTATTTTCTGAGCAACTGGATATTCTCAACAACTTTCTCTCTGTGCTTGTCTATACTTTGATCAACTTACTTCTTGAGCTTTAGTATACATTTTCAACTTAATTTTCGAGCTTCTGGCGATATATATATATATCCTCATTGGCTCGGAACGCTGAAGAAGAATAAGAAGAAGATATATATATATATATATATATATATATATATATATATATATATATATATATATATATATATATATATATATATATATATATATATATATATATATATATATATATAAGTGTGTAAACAAGGGAGTCAGATAGAGATGTGTGATGTCTCGTGATTGGTTCTCATTGTACGGTGAACATATAATTAGATCTACAGAAAATACGCCAGGGAACCTAGCTGGTGGACATAACATAAATAATTTAAATTATGCTGATGACATCGTCTTGATAGTAACAAGTCAGTAGGAACTACATAAAGAGATAGATACAGTGGTTGTAGAAAGTGAAAAACTGGGCCTTACCTTGAATGAAGCTAAGACCGAAGTCATAATAGATAGAAAAGCAATAACAAAAGCTGCATTGTATAAAGTGAAGAATAGTTTATGCATTAAGTCCCTACCGTTAAAAATTAGAACAATAACTGAATATTGCATTAAAAACAAAATGGCTGGGAATAATGGCTATTTGTCACCAATAAGCAAGAAGACGCACACGTTCACTGAAATGTGGTTGTACAGAACAAGGCTAATAATTCTTTAAACATCTAAAAATGTGTGTGGCGTGTGTGTGTGTGTGTGTGTGTGTGTGTGTGTGCTTGCACGTGCGTGTGTGTGCGCGCGCATGTGTGTGTGTTGCTGATGTGTCTTGAGTTGTTCCTAAATGTACTTCACGTGGACTTCTAGTAACAAAATGTCCCTTGGTCTAGTGAGATCGGACGCCCGTGTGTAATGTTGCGCACGTAAAAAATCCCTTGGCAATTGGAAATCGAAAAAGAGTAACCTAACGGCGCTGCCCCGGCAAAATTTTCAGCTAAAAATCTACCCAAAGTATTTCAGGATCCTCGCCGGTGCTACGGAGTGCGTGCACTGAGCTGAGATTATCTGGACACAGGCTTGAGTTAGGAATAGAACGGAGCACTTATGGTTTATACCCGTGTGCCGTGATATTCATCCGTCGACTAAACTAAACTAAACTACACTAAACTAAACTAAACTAAACTAAACTAAGCTAAACTAAACCGTAATGTTACCAGTGTCGTGTACTGGAGTGTCGACCAGGCAAAAGACACGCTCAGAGATGACGCAAAATCGCAATGTTCATGTGTCTAGTTAGCCGAAGTAGTAAATGACAGTGTCTAGTTAATCGAGGTAGTAAATTACAGTGTCTAGTTAGTCGAGCTAGTAAATGACAGTGTCTAGTTAGCCGAATTAGTAAATGACAGTGTCTAGTTAGTCGAGCTAGTAAATGACAGTGTCTAGTTAGCCGAGCTAGTAAATGACAGTGTCTAGTTAGTCGAGCTAGTAAATGACAGTGTCTAGTTAGTCGAGCTAGTAAATGACAGTGTCTAGTTAGTCGAGCTAGTAAATGACAGTGTCTAGTTAGCCGAGCTAGTAAATGACAGTGTCTAGTTAGTCGAGCTAGTAAATGACAGTGTCTAGTTAGCCGAGCTAGTAAATGACAGTTTCTAGTTAGTCGAGCTAGTAAATGACAGTGTCTAGTTAGCCGAACTAGTAAATGACAGTGTCTAGTTAGCCGATCTAGTAAATGACAGTGTTCAGATGTCTAGTTAGCCGAGCTAGTAAATGACAGTGTTCAGATGTCTAGTTAGTCGAGCTAGTAAATGACAGTGTTCAGATGTCTAGTTAGTCGAGCTAGTAAATGACAGTGATCAGATGTCTAGTTAGCCGAGCTAGTAAATGACAATGTTTAGTTAGCCGAGCTAGTAAATTACAGTGTCTAGTTAGCCGAGCTAGTAAGTGACAGTGTCTAGTTAGCCGAGCTAGTAAATGACAGTGTTTAGTTAGTCGAGCTAGTAAATGGCAGTGTCTAGTTAGCCGAGCTAGTAAATGACAGTGTCTAGTTAGCCGAGCTAGTAAATGACAGTGTCTAGTTAGCCGAGCTAGTAAATGACAGTGTCTAGTTAGCAGAACTAGTAAATGACAGTGTCTAGTTAGCCGAACTAGTAAATGACAGTGTCTAGTTAGCCGTGCTAGTAAATGACAATGTCTAGTTAGCCGAGCTAGTAAATGACAGTGTTCAGCTAGCCGAGCTAGTAAATGACAGTGTCTAGTTAGCCGACCTAGTAAATGACAGTGTCTAGTTATCCGTGCTAGTAAATGACAATGTCTAGTTAGCCGAGCTAGTAAATGACAGTGTTCAGCTAGCCGAGCTAGTAAATGACAGTGTCTAGTTAGCCGAGCTAGTAAATGACAGTGTCTAGTTAGCCGTGCTAGTAAATGACAATGTCTAGTTAGCCGAGCTAGTAAATGACAGTGTTCAGATGTCTAGTTAGCCGAGCTAGTAAATGACAGTGTCTAGTTAGCCGAGCTAGTAAATGACAGTGTCTAGTTAGCCGAGCTAGTAAATGACAGTGTTCAGATGACGACGTAGCCAGCTAGTTAGTATACGCAGTGGGGATGTCTATGACTGATCACGTAATTACACTATTTGCATGTGTCTACTTAACGGAGCTTGTAATGACACTTTGAGTGTCTCGTCAGCCGGACTCGTAAAACACCGCATTACACACACACATAGAAATTGTTAAACAAAATAATTAAAGAGGAAGATGAAGATGGCCTGCAACTAAAGCAGATATCATAAATTGAAAGACATACCACTGTTCCCAAGTATACCAGAATAAACAACGCAATCAACATGTTGCAAGACACACCCAGTTACCAGGCCATCGTAGCTTCCCGACATCAATAAAGGAACTAGGAACTGCAAAACAAGATATGCAGAAAGGACAGACAACTGGGGATGATAACATCCCAGAAGTTCAGGATTGTTAATTAAGATCAACCGAGACGTCTTAATGGAACTGCTCGTTACAGTCTGAAATAAGACCTGGCAGGCAGGTGAGAGGCCTATCAGACGGATGCAGCCCCTGATCATTACCAGCCTTAAGTGGTCATCGTAATCTATGCCTTCAGTGCAGAACTATCGGCTTGATAAATCATGACAGAAATCTGATGCTCAAAATAACTCTTCTTATGTTGGAAGGTAGGTCATTACTGAAGAGCTGGCTGCATCGTCTGATGGCGAAAGCTCTACTCACCGACCTCCTAGTTAGAGAAACAGTGAGGGAACCTCCTCCTCGCCTGATGGTCATTTGGGTGTATGGTGATAACCTCATGTTTGTATTGACCAAACTGTGCGCCATGAGTGATGTAGTTAATACCACGCCCATCGACCGCTTTTATGTTTCATACCATTTCCTGTCACCAGTTTTGAGCTGGGTCTACTTGAGACCTTAGGTGAATATTTTTTAAATTTCCGTCTCGAGGGAAATCCGAACACATGAGTACCGGGTCGGCTGGCAGGGGTGCTAGCGTCTGGGCCATGGCTGCTCGCTGTCGCGTGCTGATGGCATTTACCCTGAATACTTCCACCTGTTCATGTCCCAGGGCTTCTCTACACAGGACTTCGCTAGGGGCATATATGTCTGAATGAACTTTGACAGACAAGCAGAGTCAGTGTGGCGAGAGAAGTTCATGACTCCCTCGATGACTAGAGAAGTGAGGTAGTCATTGACGATCCCCCGCCAGCTAGTCCCTGAGAAGGGCATTCATGTGCTGATACCGGTTGTCTGTATTTAATATCAAAGATCACCATGCAATATGTCTGTAAATAATACAAGAAGAATACGTTGAGTTGAGTTGAGCTAAGAACTGACATCAATGCACTCAGGACATTCTTATATGTTCCTTCGTTTAACAGCCAGCTAAGAGTCACACTACTAATCGTTCTCACCTCTGAATGAAAGTCCTCCTGGTCTTCACTCTGTCACTGTTTTGAGATTCTTCCAGAACTCCTGCCAATCCCCCCGCAATCTCATTTTTTTTTCCACATAGGAGTGCTCAATCTGTTCCCTACCTTCTCCACCTGATCCCATAGGCGCACGACCACCTCTCCTTTGTCCAAAAGTAATCTATCACCAAGAGGTGCGTTACCTGCCAGCCTTTCAGCCTGTTCATTCCTCCGCACTTCTGCATGACCAGGGTAAAAGATCCATAAAATTCTCACAATCTGTGACCTCTGAAGCGAGGATAGCTATTCCACATGAAACATTCCTTTCTCAACCGTACTAAGCATTTTCCTTGAGTCCGTAATGAATACAATGTGTGTTGCACTGGTCTTCTCTAACCAACGGAGTGCCGCCGTTACTGCTTCCACCTCCATTCTCATGCTAGAAGTCGTAGTCTCATATGCCAGACTATCCTTTCATAAGAATCGTCAATTAGCCTTCACGACGAAACCCAAACCACTACGCCTGTTTCTCACCACTGACCTATCGGTGTAAATCACTATGTCACATTGATGTGCGTTGCCCTGAATCAGTTGTTGCACCTCAAACTCTGTGTTGCTCGCTGTCCATTCTCTGCACTAATAACAAGAAAAATAAACTGTCGAATGAGCTTCTAACACGGACATGTTACAACCTGCCATTCTACAACGAATTGGGTAACATTCAATAACAATTTTAATATATATGTATATTGTATTTGTTCACTGCCTGTCAAGAGTCTTGCTTTCTATTCACAGTGGCTCGTGTTCACTAACAGGGAGTGAAACAATCATACATAACAAATGACTGTTCTCAAACACGCGGCTATATAACTGAAACACTTTAATCACTCTTAAACGGCATTCACATAATGCTGCGCTCACAGTTAGCGGCAATGCCAGTTATCAATACATACATGCAATATATAAGTACATCAATGCATGGAAACAACCACTCACTCAGTCTCTACACAGTATCTACAAAGCATACAAGCTCGTTCACATCAAGCATCGGATAATTCATCAATACACTCAGCACTTTCTCCCATGTCCGTCCAGTCTCGCAGTCCTAGGCAGTCTGTTCTCAACTCGATGTCTCGAGTTAGTCCTTGGCTGTTGGTCCACGTGCGCGTCGTGCGTCATGCTAATCACTGGACCTCAACTGCGTCGTAGCTGTCAGTCGGGTTCACGTCGTGCTTGTCCGTCGCCTCCAGGCGGTGGCGAGGGAGATAGTTTATCAATTACTAAAATTACGGGCACTCTGCCGCTGTTTGTGCTTCACCTCGACACCGCAAGGTGCAACAGCAACAAGATGAGAGACAAACACAACACAGACAACAATAAGCTCACATACACAAGGTACGACCGCTTTGTTCTGCTAAACATCAAACTGAAGATACATGTATATAGCTTCAATTATGTCGCTAGCAACAACCAATAAAAGTACAGTGCACTGGGTACGACTGCTCCGATCTTCTTGACATCACATTTAAGATATATTTCTACCACTATTATTCCACTAGCAGCAACCAACAATCAGCACAAGTGCACAAGGTACGACTGCTCCGGTCTTCTAGACATTAAACTGAAGTTATATCTTCCGCGATTATTTGGCTGGCAAGAACTGTAAATATTTCATGTCTCCGGTTCGACAATCAAAGTGAATTCACCGGAAATGCAATGGCGTTAAACGTCTGCATCAATGTGTTTCCGATAGCTTGATCCTCATTCAGTCGGTCTGGAAGCATCGACTCCCTCCACTCAGGTCGATGAGCTTCCAGTCCAGTCTCTTGCTGACGCCAGATTAAATTAAGGGAAATCCGGCTTCTTCCGTCCCCACCTGCCAGTATTGTTTCAATGGTCTTTTCAAGCTAGATTCTCTTTTTCAGTCAGTGTTTCTTTAACATTCGATTCATAACATTTCAAGTTTCTTCAGGTATTGATTTTCAGAATGTCCATTGAAACCATGGCAGGTTACTTAGGTCCAAATGGTCTACACCTTCCTTGGAACACCGATGTCAGGTGATAGATTTACTCCAATAAAGAATTATCGTGTCGAAAAGAATTACGGACATCCGCCTTCTCAAAATTTCCCAGTCCCATTGTAAAGCATTTCATTTCTGGACACTGCAACCTTTCCATCTTTTCCATCTGTCTTTTGTGTATGCGTAACATTGACCAATCTGCCTACCTATTCTTCTTCTTCTTCTTCTTCTCCTCCTCCTTCTTCTTCTTCTTCTTCTTCTTCTTCTTCTTCTTCTTCTTCTTCTTCTTCTTCTTCTTCTTCTTCTTCTTCTTCTTCTTCTTCTTCTTCTTCTTCTTCTTCTTCTTCTTCTTCTTCTCATATCTATCTACCTATCAACACATGTGTCTATCTACCTCTCTACATTCTATCTATCTACCTATTTACATATCTACCTATCAATCTGTCTATCTATCTATCTATCTATCTATCTATCTATCTATCTATCTATCTATCTATCTATCTATCTATCTATCTGTCTGTCTGTCTGTCTTCCTGCCTGTCTGTCTGTCTGTCTGTCTGTCTGTCTTCCTGCCTGTCTGTCTGTCTGTCTGTCTGTTTACATATATGTCTATCTACCTATCTACATATCTACCTATTTACCTATGTAAGTATATGAATATCTTCCTATCTACACATCGACTTCCTTACCAAAGAGCCACCAGTCAGCAACACTGGGGAAGAACTGCACGTGCGGAAGATAAACCAGAAACCACGTAACACAACAACAAATTTATGAAGACATGGGAAACATATTGACAGCATATTTTAGGTGAAGCAAGCCAAATTGTCTGCTCCACTGACACATTAGCAACAAATAAGAGCCA
Organism: Cepaea nemoralis; assembly: GCA_014155875.1. Taxonomy (NCBI): domain Eukaryota; kingdom Metazoa; phylum Mollusca; class Gastropoda; order Stylommatophora; family Helicidae; genus Cepaea; species Cepaea nemoralis. The sequence continues at coordinate 81,820 of JACEFZ010002616.1, forward strand.
CTGAGACATAGATGTTGTCATAAAATATCACCTGAATTGATATCGAATTAATAGGCACGAGTTATCTCCGCTGTGTCGGAGTTATTGCCGCTGCTGAGGACTTGTGGTCCAATTCATACCGAGAGATTCGGGTCTTAAATCACAAAAAAAAAAAAAATAGAAATATGTCGGCTGCGCGAGAGGAGAACGCACAAAACTATAGTGGTACTAACCATCATCATCAAGTGCCTGGTTAACTAGACAGCTCATATTGTCCAATATATGTTTTTTTTTCATTTAATGTTGACACTTGAGTACCACAGAGTAGAGTACTCACTCACTGACCCCCTTGTCTAGAGTACCACAGAGTAGAGTACTCACTCACTGAACCCCTTGTCTAGAGTACCACAGAGTAGAGTACTCACTCATTGACCCCCTTGTCTAGAGTACCACAGAGTAGAGTACTCACTCACTGACCCCCTTGTCTAGAGTACCACAGAGTAGAGCCTTCACTCACTGACCCCCTTGTCTAGAGTACCACAGAGTAGAGTACTCACTCACTGACCCCCTTGTCTAGAGTAGCACAGAGTAGAGTACTTACTCACTGACCCCCTTGTCTAGAGTACCACAGAGTAGAGTACTCACTCACTGACCTCCTTGTCTAGAGTACCACAGAGTAGAGTACTCACTCACTGACCCCCTTGTCTAGAGTACCACAGAGTAGAGTACTCACTCACTGACCCCCTTGTCTAGATTACCACAGAGTAGAGTACTCACTCACTGGCCCCCTTGTCTAGAGTACCACAGAGTAGAGTACTCACTCACTGACCCCCTTGTCTAGAGTACCACAGAGTAGAGTACTCACTCACTGACCCCCTTGTCTAGAGTACCACAGAGTAGAGTACTCACTCACTGACCCCCTTGTCTAGAGTACCACAGAGTAGAGTACTACTCACTGACCCCCTTGTCTAGAGTACCACAGAGTAGAATACTCACTCACTGACCCTCTTGTCTAGAGTACCACAGAGTAGAGTACTCACTCACTGACCCCCTTGTCTAGAGTACCACAGAGTAGAGTACTCACTGACTGACCCCTTGTCTAGAGTATCACAGAGTAGAATACTCACTCACTGACCCCCTTGTCTAGAGTACCACAGAGTAGAGTACTCATTGACTGTCACCTTAACTAGATTACAAAAGAGCAGAGTACTTACTCTCTGACCACTTAACTAGATTACAAAAGAGTAGAGTACTCACTCACTGGCCCCCTTGTCTAGAGTACCACAGAGTAGAGTACTCACTCACTGAACCCCTTGTCTAGAGTGTGACGAAACGCCTACAGATCGGCAGATCTCTGCATAATATCCCTTTGAAGGGAGTGCGATGCGTTGGTCTCCCTTGAATTTAATATCAATTAATAGGGGATTTCCCATCTGAAGTAGTGCGTGGCGGCGCTATACTAGTTATTTATAGAGAAATCTAGAATGTTCCCCCAAGTGCGTACGTGGTCGAGATCTCTAGGTTCACGAGTGCTTCATGCAGCACGGGTTGGTAGAACTTATCGTGACTCTGGGTTTCTCCATGGTTCATGGAATTCACGCGGCCCGTGTAGGCAAGTTGAAGGCGCACTGAGTTAGTCGTGATCAGTCGCCAGCCGGACCTCAGCGTAAGACAGATCACAGCCACAGGGCTGCTGTAATTTTGATGTCAATGTGCGCGGCCAGAGCGGACATCTGCAGTCGAGTTGGTGATTGTTAAATCACAGGTTAGTTGAATACTTATTCTATTGTTTAACTGTTGTCTTTATGCCGTGCCGACCTCCCCGAACGAATTAATTGCCGTCGGAAATGAGTAGTCGCGTAGCGTTACAATTTACAGCTGGCTGTCTGCATATTTAATTAGCCTTTATCGATCAGCGACGTAATGTGTTACCTGACGGAACAAGCCTTATTCCACAGCGAGAAGTGTGTAAATAAAATAGGCCGAACTATGTGCTTTCGAGGACTGGTGAAAATCCCTTGTGTTTAGATAGATATATTTGTTAACTGATTGTTTACAAATGAGTTGCAGGGACAGTGATATGTATATTATTACTGCGTTGTGCTAGGGAGATCCCGGTTCTTTACAAAGTGTGTAGCAGTTACTTGTTTGGTTTATTAATTACGCATGCAAGGCAGGAAGTTTGTCAGTCCTTACATCGATATGCTAGACGCTGTAAATAATAAGGTAGATCTTATTATTATAGATGTGTATTGTGCTTCGTGACATTAGAAGTGGAACTTAGTTGTTCTATCAGTGGTGGTGATTTTTCGAGGAATCAAGGTGAGATCGGCCGTGGTGTATTTGCTGTGTGAAGATAGCAGTGTTATTCCGCGTAAGCAGAATGGTGTTGCATCGATAGGATAACAGTTGATAGGAAGTATTTATGATAGTATTGTTACTGCTCGTTTTCCTGTCCGTCCGCTAGAATGACCGTGCGTGTTCCATCTTACGTTTGTCTAGGCAGCCGACTGGGAGGTAGGCCGGTACGCCTAACCCGTTAGGTTACAGGTCCGACCCAAAGCGATCGTGCATATCCGATGGTTGAACATACCCGATCGAGGGTGATGCGGCACTCCGTAATCCGAGACCGTTGTTTCTAGATAGATCTAGGAGGTGAACCTAACCGTTTCTGTCTCTAATATTCTACTCTTCTGGAAACCTGACTCTGTTCATGGAGTACTGGGAGTACTGCCGTGAAGTAGTAGCAGAGGTGAATAACCCCCCCCCCCCCCAAAAAAAAAAAAAAAAAGGTGGAGCCAGAGTGTGGTAGTGGAGAGTCTGGAGGCCTGCTACATTGGATGACGTGACTTAAGTCGTCACGGGACAAGGTACACGGGACCCACAGTAGCTGGGGGAAAGTGTAATGATGGATGGCCACCACAGCTGTGCTCGACCGGCACAGGTATGACTGACCTGGAAGATAGTCAGTGAATAAAAGGGCAACTCAGGATCTGGGACAGGGATCCCAGAACTGACACTATGGCTGTGTTATGAGTTTGTTATTTAAGTGTAACAATTCATGAGTTCTCCTTGGTTAATACTATAGTAATGAATTATCAGGAGTATAATTTATTATGGTCATATAGTTATTAATGTGTGTAATTGATCAGTCCATGGGTTAAGGGATTGGTGAATTGATGAGTCTGTCAGGAAGGAGATGTCCGGCTGGACACCTTCTCGATAAAGTAATCACTACACTGAAAGGGAAGTAGGTGTATATGTTGATTGATGATGGAAGATGAAACCGGATTGGACTGGCACCAGGCGAAAGATGCTTTGACAGAGTCATAAAGTCGACTCTGGTGCTAGGGGTTATATGTAGCCCAGAAGTGTTACTTGACTGAACAGGTGGGCTATTGCTGTCTCTAACATCATTATGCCTATACATTATGGTTAATAGTAGATCTATGATGTGATGATCTCATACTCATGTTGGTAGACATGAGGAATAACTGAGAGGCAGGTGACATGGTGGAGATGCTGTTAGTCTTTGTTGTAGTTGAGTACTCACACCAACCTCTCCGTGTTTCAGGATCTGTTATGGCTATACTGAAGAAGATTCGAGAGCTTCACCATGAGCTCTATGGGCCCACTCATTCCAGTGCCTATCAAGAAGTTGATTGAGGCCATACTGGGAGCGGTCTTCTGATTCTGCGAGATCAATGTTGGAAGGAGCTGAGTGCTGAATATGTCGGTAGGTCTAGGTTAGGGCCTCCGCCAAGAGTCCGACGAGTGTCATCCGATCCTGAGAGGATCCAACACTGAAACGTCTGGTGATTCTAGCCAGTTGTCACAGTGTTGGATCTCTAGGGGATCTGAACTCGGGCTCAAACAGGCAACAATAACTCCGTTAAATATAATATAGCAACATGTATTGAACTTAGGTATACAGTGCGTTGGCGCAGTGGGTTTTAACAAGCCCGCACTGACGAATTGCTTATCAGAGAGGTTTAACATCACACATGATTATAACAAACATTCTAAGCAAACTATCTAGCATATGTCTATGACCCTAAATACACATGGGTCTGAACTATTAAGTCCCTCTAAGGCAGGCCCTGTTGCCTCTCCGATGTCCCGTCTGTCTCTGCCGGTTCACACGTGTCGCAATCCGACACGGGTGGTAACTCTGTCCGAGTTCCTCGTGGACCCCGCAATAGGCGGGCCACATCAGTGTCCACGGGACAGTGGACTCACTGACCAGTCCTTCGAGAAGGCTCTGGATTACTCAAGCCTTCGAGTGACTTACTTCTTTCCCTTGGGCGGGAGTTGTAGCCCTTCGCCAGTGTCTATTAACTTATGTTGGTTACCGTACAATGTGAGGCTGTGACAGGAGTCCCCCTCTCCCCCCTGATTTGATGGGTTGTTATAAGGTAATTAGTTCTGTACTAATTCTGTCACAGAATCACATAAAGTCGGTGTTTGTAGTTTGGTGGACAGTAACTTGGTAACCTACATATTGGCATCAACACTCATGTATTCTCCCATACACCACTTCTCTGATTTGCTGAAGAGGTCTCTCTCTCCTGTGTCCTTAAAAATGCTTATCTGACCGAAGTTACGTGACGTTTCCTAGTTGTTTCTACAACCCGTCCTTCTCAAAGTATCCTACTGATACCAAGATAATTAACCTCTGTATTAGAGAGGATTAACAAGACAAAAGTCTTGGCTAATTAAGTACACCTGCAAATCTTGTTCTGTGTGTGCATTTCAATACACTTTTACTCTCGTATGTTGTATAATGCTGAATATGTAGTTACGCTGTTATTTTATCCCATCTGACTACATGTGTCCCTGTTGGCTTGTTAGTGTATTGACTAATAAGTTGCTGCTTCTAATAAAGTGACTGTATTTTAATTGATAGTGTTCAGTTTTGAGTTTTGTGTAAAGTGTGTGCTGAATGTGTGGCTTATCTCCAAGCGTCACGAGTTGGGATATCCTTAAGCATGAATTACCCCAATGTGTGTAATGCATGATCGGGCATTCCAAGCAGTGGTGCTTAGATGTAGTATCCTAAATACTAAACATGTATCAACAATTTAGACAAGTAATACAATTTACATGAAAGACGCAGACAAATTAAAATAAATACGTTTTGCGTACAATTTGTCCGCTCAGTATATCGCTCTCTCATTTAATTCATTCACCCTGTCATTCACACATCTTTCATTCAAAATAGTATTTGGTTAAAATATATAAGTAAAGTTGAGGTAAGTGTTATTGCCCTTAGAAAAAATGGAATAGGCGATATGTTCCCTTTAAGATAATACGTACTTTTTGTACGATGACTCAAAAATGGTTTATAACTTAAATAGCGAAAATTGCATAGGAAGAATATTTCGCCTATGAGTGGAAATACCTGTAATATTATGGTAGAAAATATACAAATTACAGGTTGACATATTTTATATACATAATTCAATACAAATATAATACATATTCAATACTAAATTAATTAATTAACTAAGTAAATAAATCCAACGATGATGTGCGCGTTGTCCTCCTGTTGTCCGCGTGTCGTGCCATGAATGTTAACAGTTAGTATGGCTGTCTATTCAATGTTGTAATCGGACGTAGTTCTCTTTCGGCTGTTTGCAAAGTCTCTTAGCAACAGCAAGTATGGAATGTTTTCAATGTCGAGTATGAAGTGTTCTTAATGCTTTCATGATCACTGTCAGTTCACTGGTTGAAATCATTTCACAGATAATGTCTCTCGCTCGGATTGTTCCTAGAGCTTTGGTAATTGGTAGTATAGTTCTCAAAGTGTCATGTTCGTGGGTGTTATACGTAACCTATTCACTGGGGTGTTATTACGTCTAAATGAAAGTTCTCTAGCAGGTGTAGAGTTACAATGTTCTATGCCACAGAATAAAATATCACAGTTTCTGGTATGGCGAATGGTTAATGTGCCTAATGTTATTCTGCTGGCGCATTCGTTTGCCGCGATAAAATATCAGCTATAATGTTATCGGTGCCTCTGATATGGCGGATTTCGAAGTCGAAATCTTGGAGAAGAAGACACCATCTTTGTAAACGATGGTTTTTAGGAACACCTTGCTTAAGCACCAACAATGGCGAGTTATCGGTGAGCACAACGAAATGGGAACCTAAGAGGAACTTAGATAATCTGAGCATACAAAATAATAGACTTAATGCCTCCAATTCCACCGTAGAATAATGGATCTCTGCCTTCTTCAGCTTACGGCTTACGTAGAGAATTGGATGTCTCACTCCTTGCACTTCTTGCATTAAACATCCTCCAATTGCGATAGCACTCGAATCTGTGGTCAAAATAAAGGGTAAATCTATGTTTGGTAATCTTAATACTGGTGGATTAGAAAAAATGCATTTCAATCTGCATATTGCATCCTCTAAGCGGGTACTTTTACAAAATTTTTCTGGATGATCTTTTGTCAACATATTAGAAAAAACTGATGTAAGTTCTGCCCAGTTTGGTATAAACTTGGCATAATAGTTTATAAGACCTAATAAACTTCTAACTTGTTTCTTTGTAGTTGGAACTTCTAGATTGAGAATTTTCGAAACAATTTTATCATCTGTCAACAGTTTGCCTTCAGAAATTCTATGACCAAGGAAGTCTATTTGTTTATAGCCTATTTCAACCTTGGCAGGTTTGATAGTAAGTCCAAAAAGAAAGATTTGGTTGAAGACTTGTTGGAGTGTAAGTAAGTGAGAAGTCATATTAGAAGAATGAATGCATATATCATCAATATACGCTTGCACGTCCTTGATGCCGTGCAATAACAACCTAGTTAACCTGACAAATGTGGCGGGAGCGTTCTTGAGACCAAATGGAAGATATCTCCATTCGTACAACCCAAGAGGTGTTGCGAATGCTGTTATATGTCTAGAAGAAAGGTGTAGTGGTACTTGCCAATAACCTTTCGCTAAATCAACCTTCGAAAATAAGGATGATTGAGACATATTCAAAATGAGGTCTTCACAGCTGTTCATTGGCTCCGCATCTGTTGTAGTTATCGTATTTAACCTTCTATAGTCTATGCACAAACGAATCGTTTGGTCCATCTTTTTCACCAGGACAATCGGTGATGAATATTGGGACATTGATTTCTGAATTATTCTATTTTTCTCTAAATCCAAAATTTCTTTGTCTAGATTTGCTCTATAATGCAGAGGAATAGAATATGGTCTACATTTGACCGGTGTCAGATCTGTCAACACAATTGAATGTGTTATTTTGTCATACCGTCCAGGTTTGTTAGAGAAGATAGTTTTATAGTCGTGAAGGAGAGACAAAATGTCTTGTCGCTGCTGTTGTGTCAAAGTGTCAGAGATTTGTATATCCTTTATACTACCGTCGTCATTCATAATTGGTACAGGAATTTCAGTATTGTCTACGTCCGTCTGATCTATTACTGATGCTACTGTCTGTAAATTGTCTTCAATGTCATTGTCGTCGTCGTCGAGATTAATCGTTGTCAATATTTTCGTAAAAATTTGGGCGTCGTTTGTCGTTATTCCCCTTTGCAATTTTTAAAAATTTTTCTTTGTCTTTGTTGGGGTTTAAAAGTCGTTTTAACGATGCTTCGTTTTCGAGGTTATTCAGTTTTTTTTTTTAAATTTCGTTTCGTTTTTAATGGGAAACGCGTTCTTTAAAAATTTTTTTCATTTTCCTCTCTAGATAATGGTTTTTAAAATTTACATGGAATATTTTTAAATTTCCATTTCCAAAGAAATTTCGTAATCAATTCCGAAACTTTAAATTTTAAATTCCCTGCCGGGTTTTTTTAAACCTCTTGTCATAGAATAGTAAAATATTCCTGATCTGGTTTTAATAAAATTGTTTTTTGCACCTTTGTTTGGGGTACGGCCGTACCCAAAACCTTTCTTTTGTAAAATTTTTTTTGGCCAGTTTTTCCCGGGATTTTATTTAATTTTGGGTTTTTGGGGTTTTAATTTCTAAATCATAAGGGGGAAATTGGTTTAAAGTTTGGGGAATATTTAAAGGTTTTGGGTTTTTGTACTTTGGTAAATAGTTTAAAGGGCCCCTTTGGGGTTTCCCCCAATACCAAATTTGGGGGCCCGGTTGATTGGTGGGAAAAATTTTTATGCCGAACAGACCGTTGGGGGGGATTCCCCCAAAGGCTGGGTTTTTCCCCCTTATTTGGGGAAAATATTTTTCCGGGCCCCAAAATTTATTTTTAATAATTCCCCCGGGCGATTTTGGGAGGTAAAAATTGGCTTTTGGGCCATCTTGTTTCCATTGATCAAAAAGATAAAAAAACTTTCCCTTTCTTTAAATTTTTTTCCCCGGAACCAAAAAGGGGGAAATAATTTAAAATGGCCTCCATTTGGGGATTGAAATTTTTAAGGGAAACCCTTTCTGGCCAAAATTTTACATGATTCAATAAGGAGTTTAAAAAAATTTCCCTAAAATTTCCCCCCGGGTTAGTTTTTCGGAAACCCCCTAGACCTCCCCCCCCCCCCCCCCCCCCCCGGGGGGGGGGGGGGGGGGGGGGAAAAGGTGAGTCATGGCCTATCTTTAGTACTTTCTCACGATAGTGATTGAGGTAGAACTACTTGCTGTATCGTGGTCTGATCTCTGGTGTATAATCTAGTCAGAACATTGTTCTTTAATCTAAATGTCCACGACGCATTTTTAGTCAATTTTGGTTTAAGTCCTACTAACCTAAAATATTGTGAAAGTGTAGGATCTGCTTTCTGTTCATCTCCAAAATTAGTAATGGTAGTGTTTGGTGATACAATTTCTAGTGATTCCTGCAGTTGGTCGGTGTGGGTTTTGAGAGTTGTCTGTCGTGTTATTGCATTCGTGTGTTGTGTGTGTTGTTGCACATCTACAGGCTTGGTAATTTGTGGATCGCTGGTATCCTCAGTTCGAGGTTTTAAGTTGGTCGTATCACTGACAGATTCAACCGCCCCTGCATTATGCACCTCGGTGAATTCTTTTTGAATTACTTCATTGGTTGTCTCCCTTGTGCTTATGGCAGTTTGAGACAAGCACGAGTGGTGTTTCTCTTTAGAATCGCTGTTTGGGTTCTGGATACCGTTTTTCTGCTCCCAATCTCTGATTTCCTTTTCAGAGCAAGATCGTATGTTGGGCAGATTCCCAAGTATAATTTCAGCGACAGGATTTTCTAGTACTGCGCACAATACTAGTCCTGACATGAAAGGTGTGCGAGTTTCGACAAGAGCAAGGGGGTATTTTTCGATGGTGCCTGCGAATGTGCGATAAGTTACGTGTTTGTGTGTGTAGTCTTTGTCGTTGACTAATGTTTTCTTAATTCCACATAGCGTTGCTCCGGAATCGCGGATTAATGTGCACTTTTTGTTATTTACAAACCCTGTTGAGAAATTTAGCTTGCCTGTAGATGATAAGGCAGCGTTGGCCATTTCATTAGAAACAGGGATCGTGTGGCCGCATAGCAATGTTGTGTCAAGTTGGAATTTCATACAGGTGTTACACTTTTTGTCTGTAATGGTGTCAATAATTTGCACTGCATTTCCTAGCTCACTCAAACTTTCATTATGATTGTCACACTCATTCAATTGTTCAATATCTTCATCTGAGGAAGTGTCAACTAGTGCAGCATTTGCCTGCTTCATTATCTTTCGCCCTTCACAAAAGCGTGAATAGTGCCCAAAGCTGGAGCAAAAATAGCATTTGACCGCTCTCTGGTACGCATTTCTCTTGTTTTTTTTTTTTGCTTCTCCACTATCATTTGGAGATGATGTGGATAATTAGGTGATTTATCACACATCGCGTACTCTTCGTGTGTCAGATGACAATATTGACACTTAACTGGCTTCCTGACATTCGAGCGTGGTTTGAACTTATTTTCAGTTGGTTTTGAGTATCTAGTGTTTACAACTGCTGCTGTTTCGTTTTGAGTTAGGTTTAATTGGAAAATATCTCGGTTCGCTGTGAAAAATGCGTTCCCCTTGGTCTCTGCTTCTTGGATACTTTTACAGTCCATTTGTTTCAAAAACTTAGCAAAAGGTGTTGGGATTGTACTAACTATTTTGTCAATAATAATGAGTTCTTTTAGTTTGTCATGGTTGTTGTTAGTTTTAGCTGAGTTAATCCACTTTGTGCAAACATCCTGAACTGTAGACACGTAGTCTATGAAGGTTTGGTTAGGTTGTGGGGATAATTTTGCGAACTGTTGTTGATACCCTGCTGTATCTAATGAGAAATGTTGGAGTATTCGTTGCTTTAAATAATCATAATCCTTTCTCATATCCTGCGGAACTGTCTCTATTACTTTTAAGGGTTCCAGAGCTAAGTTTCTCATTAAAATAAATGACCAATCTGATTTTTCGACCTTATGGTAGGACATTAGACACTCAAAATTTTCCAGGTATGCACTGATAGAATCTCCTGAGCAAAATGCTTTAACGAGGCCTTTATACTTGTTATATTTTTGTTCCTCCTCCTTGCTTCTCAGTTTATTTACAGATATTTCTACGTTGGAATCAATTTCCATCTGCTTTAGTCTTATCTGTGTATCGGCATTTAATTGGCTTTGTTTGGCCGCCGCCTCAAGCTCTATTTGTTTCTCTTGAGCCTGCAATTGCATTTTCCTCTCTTCAGCTTGTAGTTGCATCTGCATCTTTTTCTCTTCTGCCTCAATTTGCATCTTCTTTTCTTCTCGTTCTGATTGCATCTTTTTCTCTTCTGCCTCAATTTGCAGTTGTATCTTCTTCTCTTCTCTTTCTATCGCTCTTTCTTCTCGGGCAATGTTCTCTGAGTGCGTCTTCTGTGCCCATTCCGACAGTTTCTCCTCTTTATAACCTAATGTTTTACCTAACTCGATACATTTTTCTAATTTAGACATCTTGTCTTTTACTTGTTGGTAATTTTACTGAAGTTAAATCCCTTAGACAAATGTTGGGGAGTAGAAAATTTAGTTATCTCCCTTAATGTTTACATGAGCAAATATCAATGCAAAGTTTTGTTGGTTACAAGGTTATGAATATACATACAAATCACTGCAAAACAAAAATGTTACATGGATGGATGGTGGTAAGTACCGCTTAGGGTTGCAATGGGCATGATATGAAACTCATCTTATATTTCCTGAACTTGCGAATGTTGTCTTGTTCTCTCGCCACTGTTGGATAGGTTACATAGGTTACATACACCACAATTCGCGGAACAATCTGCTCGTAGAATGAAAAAAAAATTAGTAACAGTCACGTAAATGTCACAGTCATGTCAAATTTTATAGTATTAACATCATTGGTAGTTTATCTGCAGAGGGACTAATACTAATAATAGTTCATTACTAGATAGCTGCAAAGTTATTAAACTTGTTCAGTAATAAATTTGATATCATTTACTTAATTTTTTACTTGGCAATCAATAGCCGTCTGAACGTAAAGCTTGTGCCAAAACCGGAGCTTAGCCCCCAAAAAGCCTGTCACAGTGTTGGATCTCTAGGGGATCTGAACTCGGGCTCAAACAGGCAACAATAACTCCGTTAAATATAATATAGCAACATTTATTGAACTTAGGTATACAGTGCGTTGGCGCAGTGGGTTTTAACAAGCCCGCACTGACGAGTTGCTTATCACAGAGGTTTAACATCACACATGATTATAACAAACATTCTAAGCAAACTATCTAGCATATGTCTATGACCCTAAATACACATGGGTCTGAACTATTAAGTCCCTCTAAGGCAGGCCCTGTTGCCTCTCCGATGTCCCGTCTGTCTCTGCCGGTTCACACGTGTCGCAATCCGACACGGGTGGTAACTCTGTCCGAGTTCCTCGTGGACCCCGCAATAGGCGGGCCACATCAGTGTCCACGGGACAGTGGACTCACTGACCAGTCCTTCGAGAAGGCTCTGGATTACTCAAGCCTTCGAGTGACTTACTTCTTTCCCTTGGGCGGGAGTTGTAGCCCTTCGCCAGTGTCTATTAACTTATGTTGGTTACCGTACAATGTGAGGCTGTGACACCAGTGAAGCACTGGTGAAATTCAAACTCAGTGTAAACCTTGGTGATTGCAAGGTCGTGAACTTTCAAGTTGAGCAAAGTGATCATTGTTACCGGTCACCATGGCCTGTGTGCTATGCTTCCGGCCCAGCTGGGTTGTCATGAGACACCGTGTATAATTTTGTGCTTGAATAGTATATCTACATTGGTTTACCTTTATGAAGCCAACACGTGGTCCAGTGACCTAAGAGATTGATTACATAAGTGGTGGGAACACCAGAAGGACATGTTTGTTAAGGTAGGGAGCTACCTGATTCCAACGTGGTGAACTGTTGACAGTGTATGCTAGGTTGTGATTGATACCCATCGATCAGGGTAATTACATGAGACTGTGTGAAGATCTATTGGTCCAAGGACGTGGAAATAAGGTGAAGTGTTTAGTCACCTGATAGACTTTGCCAGTGACATTTTGTGTTCATGTGAAGCAACCGCTCATTGTGTAGGTGACATATCAGTGTATGGGTCACTTATGCGATAGAAGAGTGACCAGGCTCTTGTGTATTTTGATACGGTGCTACATGTACTTTTTCTGCAAGTGGGAGACCGCTAATATTCTAGGGTCGGCCCAGACTTCATCAGGAGTGTGACGGGTGAAATAGTACGACAGCAAGGAAGGATCCTTGTTCATCGGTGCAGTGTCAGTCAGGCAGTGGTACTGCGCTTGATCAGCCCGTGATTGGTTCTCTGTGTGAAGAGGGAACTTTGGAGAGGCAGCAGACCTTGGAGTTCCGGTCCACTGGAGGAGCCTGGGTGAGTCGCTACCACGACTGGACAACCGCACGAGCTATCGTCCGCCTCCATGATGAAGAATCCTCATCTGCATATCTGATCTTGTACATAGTATCTTCTAGTCTGGCTTTCAGCCATCCTTCTCTGTGTTGTGGTTGACTTAGTTCAGAATTAAAATTTTGTTCTCTTAGCTATGACTTGGTGCAGTGATATGACTGGTGTCTTGTCCGAGCCCCCTTGGGGTAGGGAACCCTAGGTGAGGGAGGGGAGGTCCAGCTGTCCCGGCTTGTGTGGGGCCTGGTAGATGTAGAGTGCTATTGAGGTGGTTGGAGCAAAGGCTGGGGATAGTATCTATCGTGGCAAACCAGTCCAAGCCCCGGCGGTCTTGTCACATAGAGTACCACAGAGTAGAGTACTCACTCACTGACCCCCCCCCCCTCCCCCCTTAATTAGAGTACAACAGTGTAGAGTACTCTCTCACTGACCCCAATAACTATGAAGCTGCTAAAGGCTGACGGTGGTGGCCACCAACGACATGTGCATGTGGACAGCCAGGGAAAACTACCACATTATTTATCCCAAGAAGCGTATACGTCTGTGAATATAGACCATTTAGTAGTCACTAAACAAGAAACATTAGACATCTGAACTTAAGTGTTACAGATACATTATTAGAATCATCCGAGTCAGTTCGTACGTGATGTCTCGAACCTTCGGAGTCAGTTCCTACGCAATGTCCCAAATCATCAGGGTCAGTTCCTACGTAATGTCCCGAATCATCGGAATCAGTTCGTACGTAATGTCCCGACTCATGACCGCTTACATCCTGATATGCTTCTCCGCAGATGTGAGTCTGCAGTACCGAGCTGGCACACCCTGCTGGTGTCTGAAAGGAAGGAGAGCTGTGGAAGGAAGAGCGTCACACCAAGTCATACACCTCACAGGTCACTGCGTCCAGCACCGGCGTGAATCTGTGTCCGGCATGCATCTGTGTCAGGTTGGCTTCCTCCAGACAGACTCCGTCAAAGCTAATGGGCCGTGTCCACCCCTGTAGATAGATGGAGCTGTGGCACGGATGTCTGGCGAGCAGTTTCTACAGCAACCTCACTCTCACCCTGTAGATATCTGGCAAACAGTTTATATACCAACCTCACTCTCACCCTGTAGATATCTGGCAAACAGTTTATATACCAACCTCACTCTCACCCTGTAGATATCTGGCCAACAGTTTCTACAGCAACCTCACTCTCACCCTGTAGATATCTGGCCAACAGTTTCTACAGCAACCTCACTCTCACCCTGTAGATATCTGGCAAACAGTTTATATACCAACCTCACTCTCACCCTGTAGATATCTGGCCAACAGTTTATATACCAACCTCACTCTCACCCTGTAGATATCTGGCCAACAGTTTCTACAGCAACCTCACTCTCACCCTGTAGATATCTGGCAAACAGTTTATATACCAACCTCACTCTCACCCTGTAGATATCTGGCCAACAGTTTCTACAGCAACCTCACTCTCACCCTGTAGATATCTGGCCAACAGTTTCTACAGCAACCTCACTCTCACCCTGTAGATATCTGGCCAACAGTTTCTACAGCAACCTCACTCTCACCCTGTAGATATCTGGCCAACAGTTTCTACACAAACCTCACTCCCAGCCTGTAGATATCTGGCAAACAGTTTATATACCAACCTCACTCTCACCCTGTAGATATCTGGCCAACAGTTTCTACAGCAACCTCACTCTCACCCTGTAGATATCTGGCCAACAGTTTCTACAGCAACCTCACTCTTATTCTGTAGATATCAGGCCAACAGTTCCTACACCAACCTCACTCTTACCCTGTACATAGATGGAGCCAACAGTTATTACACCAACCTAACTCTCACCCTGTAGATATCAGGCTAACAGTTTCTACACCAACCTCACTCTGACCCTGTAGATATCTGCCAAACAGTTCCTACACAACCTCACTCTCACCATGTAGATATCATGCCAACAGTTCCTACACCAACCTCACTCTCACCCTGTAGATATCTGGCCAACAGTTTCCTACACCAACCTCACTCTCACCCTGTAGATATCTGGCCAACAGTTCCTACACCAACCTCACTCTCACCCTGTAGATATCTGGCCAACAGTTCCTACACCAACCTCACTCTCACCCTGTAGATATCTGGCCAACAGTTCCTACACCAACCTCACTCTCACCCTGTAGATATCAGGCCAACAGTTTCTACACCAACCTCACTCTCACCCTGTAGATATCTGGCCAACAGTTTCTACACCAACCTCACTCTCACCATGTAGATATCTGCCAAACAGTTCCTACACAACCTCATTCTCACCATGTAGATATCTGCCAAACAGTTCCTACACAACCTCATTCTCACCATGTAGATATCTGCCAAACAGTTCCTACACAACCTCATTCTCACCCTGTAGATATCTGCCAAACAGTTCCTACACAACCTCATTCTCACCCTGTAGATATCTGGCCAACAGTTCCTACACCAACGTCACTCTGACCCTGTAGATATCTGCCAAACAGTTCCTACACCAACCTCACTCTTACCCTGTAGATATCTGCCAAGCAGTTCCTACACCAACCTCACTCTCACCCTGTAGATATCTGCCAAGCAGTTCCTATACAACCTCATTCTCACCATGTAGATATCGGGCCAACAGTTCCTACACAACCTCATTCTCACCATGTAGATAACGGGCCAACAGTTCCTACACAACCTCACTCTCACCCTGTAGATATCTGGCCAACAGTTTCTACACCAACCTCCCTCTCACCCTGTAGATATATGGTGCTTTGGCTCGGGACAAAAGGAACCGTTTATACACCAGCCTCACTCCCACAAAAGCGAGCCTCCTCCACGTTCAAACATTATAGTTAATGCTGTGATCTGTCTGGTATAAAGGTCAAATCACAATAGTAACGGCTCGAGCACTGCAACGTCTAAAAGGGCAGACAAAATCCAGGAAACAGCATGAATGCATACTCAACGAGATAGACTCACATGACGGCTGTTCGTCGATTTGGTTTGGCTGTATTTATTAGTCACGCTTGAGCAGAGATCAAACCAATAAATTCATGAAGAAATGTCGATCGTGTCTGTGAACATCAGACTGGCCGATCGTAAGATAATATTAATAATGAATATGCAACAGGTGATCATGTTTGCTACTTGTGACTTATTAATATCAGCCTTCAGTCCTTCATTCTTTCTATCTATCCAATGTCACCGAAATGTCCTTCGGGTGGAAGATTATCAATCTCCTTTCCAGATTCTGCATCTGTCCCTAGAATATTACTCTTTATATATAACCCAGTGCTGACATGGTTCTGGGTATCCTTTCAAAGATATCTAAACTATGGACAAAGCTGTTCCGCCACTAATTAGCTTCATGAACCAGAGACGGCAAAACGTATGTCTTCCACGATCAAGCTCAAGGATGTGTCTACTGTATCTATTGACAAACAAAGCTGACGTGATTTTCCTTCTAGTCAGTCGCTAAGCTCTATCTATATGGTTGGGTTCTAGACTTTTACTCCCTCTATCTTTTGTGTCATGGACTCACTCTACTCTGCGACCTGGCAGTTAATTCAATCTTCCTCTCCACTAGGGTATTTACAAACACCACCACCACCACCACCAACAACAACAACAACAACAAAACCATGGCAACATTTAAACCAACGTATTCCATTACTGAATGTAAACACTCAAGTCACAATCAAAATGTTGCATTATTTATTGCCTGACATATTTCGCTGCATCTCGTCAGGTGCATACTGCAGTGTTATGCATCATATGAAGTGAATAAATTAACAACACTCCAGGTGAAACCATTACATCACATAGTCACAGGTATTGTCCAAACGTGGAACATCTGTTATCCCCACGGTCATATCACATTTAACACGAAATCTTTCTGTTTGCACATAACTGGCTGCAACCGCCTAATTGTTAAGATCTCAGTATTTGAGCAGGCATTTATTGTTCGTCAAATACAGTATAGGAAATGCAGTTATGAATTACCATTATAGTCATAGTTTTTGAAATAAATGAGGAGAACCGTTGAGGCCACTAAGACGATTAAACAAATAAACACATATAGTATTATTTGGTGCTCACAGAAGAAGAAGAAGAAGAAGAAGAAGAAGAAGAAGAAGAAGAAGAAGAAGAAGAAGAAGAAGAAGAAGAAGAAGAAGAAGAAGAAGAAGAAGAAGAAGAAGAAGAAGAAGAAGAAGAAGAGGAAGAAGAAGAAGAAGAAGAAGAAGAAGAAGAAGAAGAAGAAGAAGAAGAAGAAGAAGAAGAAGAAGAAGAAGAAGAAGAAAAAGAAGAAGAAAATAGAGATTAGAAGACGCACTAGACACCATAAAATTTGAAAGCTATAATTATTATAGCTATCAAATTTTATGTTGTCTAGTGCGTCTTCTAATCTCTATTTCCTTCTTCTTCTGCTGTGAGCGCCAAATAATACATAGTTTTTGAAGTATCTGTATTGAAATCATTTCCAGTATAAGCGGGACCTGGTAAGGAATCTGTTTAATCTAGCCAGAATGATTTGCTCCGATGACAATAAAAGAGGATTCAATGCGGGGATAACAAATGCTCTAGCTTCGAACAATACCTGTGACTGTGTGCTTTAACTGTTTCAGAAAAAAGTATTATGCATTTATTCTCTTCATATTAATTATTATATTTAACTCTGCAGTATGCAACAGGCGAGATACAGCGTAACATGCCGGCAACATATTTATTGTTTGAGGCTTGTGTGTTTAAAATAACAACATTCCACATATTTCTGGAGAGATCAGAAAAGAAAACAAACATTAACAACATAAATATATGTCACACGTCTAACAGATTATTGTCCACTCACTGTAAGGCTGTTAATTGACAACTTGGCATCCATATCCCGAACAGCGCCCCTGGCCAGCTAAATGCCGCGTCTGGCAGCCAAAGAAAAAGAAAACAAATGTTCACGCAAGACGTATAACACGGATGTTGGGATTTTTTACCGTGAAATGTTGAGAGAAATTGTTTGGATTCCGGGGATGACAGGAAACATTTCCCACTTTCTTCCCCAGGTATTCGAGATTTGTCCTTGTTTCTTCAACAAACGCTGGGGATATAAGAATGCAAATACAAATATTCACAGAGGCAGATTGTGTTGTGAAGCCATGTTAAGTGTTTTTGTGTTAGAACATTCAACAAACACTCACAGAAAGACAGACAGACAGACAGACAGACAGACAGACAGAACGAACGAATGAACGAACAAACTTTATTTTAAAAGGGTAACAAATTGGGCACGCAGGCCCGTCTTACATTCGGCCCTTTCGATCACTCATCTTTCATTCATCAAATGTGCATGTTACATTTACATAGGGGGAAAAAAAAAAACATTGTCAAATGGATTTTGTAAGCATAAACAATGCATATTACGCATGGTACATTCACATGGGGGAAAAAAAAACATTGTCAAATGAAAGTTGTAAACATAAACAGTGCATATTGCAATGTTGTGAGACACATCCCCCATCCACCCTCACACCCCGCAGCCACCCACACATCCCTCAGCCACCCACACATCCCCCACCCACCACACCCCTACCCACCCACACATACCTCCACGCACTCACACAGACTCAGGCAAACATACATGCCGCCACCCACCCACTGATCCCCCACCCACACACATTTCCCACCCACACATACATCCCCCACCCATTCCATAACCGACACGCACACACCCACCCACATATTCTCCACCACCCACCCACACATCCGCAACCACCCAGCAAAGCACACATCACAAAACCACACTCACATACCCCCGTCAACCCACACATCCCGCGCCTATCCACACATACATCCCGCAGACAGACAGACAGACAGACAGACAGACAGACAGACAGACAGACAGACAGACAGACAGACGGACGGATGGACGGACGGACGGACGGGCAGGCAGACAGACAGATGAAAGGATGAATTAACGGAGAAGTTGATGAAAAACATAATGCTTGCACTCGTGAATAGATGAAAATGTATAAAACATGAATGGATGAATGTGTGCGCTAGTGGACGGATGAATATGTGCACTGGTGAATAGATTATGTGTGCAACTAATGGATGGTTGGATGTGTGCTCTAGCGATTGGTTGAAAGTACACTTTTGAATTGTTGAATGTGTGGATTAGTGAATGGTTGAGTGTGTGCACTAGTGAATGGTTGAGTGTGTGCACTAGCGATTGGATGAATGTGTACACTAGTGAATGGTTGAATGTGTACACTAGTGAATGGTTGAATGTGTACACTAGTGAATGGTTGAATGTGTGTATTGGTGAATGGATGAATGTGTGCACTAGTGAATGGGCGAATGGATAAACAGATGGGTACTGGAAGCCAGAAACGGACACACAGTTACGAAGGAGGGCAGGCAGGCAGGTAGGCAGGCAGGAGGACAGGCAGGCAGACAGGTAAGCAAGCAGACAGGTAGGCCAATATACAGGTAGGCAGGCAGACAGGTAGATAGGCAGGCAGGTAAGGTAGGAAGGTAGGTTGGTAGGTAGTTAGATAGGTAGGTAGGTAGGCAGGTAGGTAGGTAGGTAGGTAGGCGGGCAGGCAGGTAGGTAGGTAGGTAGGCGGGCAGGCAGGCGGGCAGGCAGGCAGGCAGGCAGGAAGATAGGCTGGTAGTTAGCTAGGTAGGTGGTTTGGTGTGTGGGTGGATGGGTGGGTAGGTAGGTAGGTAGTTAAGTAGGTAATAGGTAGGTATGTAGGTAGGTAGGTAGGTGGGCAGGTAGGAAGGTAGTAGGCGGGCAGGCAGGTAGGTAAATAGGTTGGTAGTTAGCTAGGTAGGTGGTTGGGTGGGTGGGAGGATGGGTGGGTAGGTAGGTAGGTAGATAGTTAAGTAGGTAGGTAGGTAGGTAGGTAGGTAGGTACAATCACACGTTTCAAGAAATCTTGCCAGAATGTGAATCTGAAATAGTGTATATAATCAAGCCAGATTGTTATGCTGTGTCAGATTAAAGATTCTATGAAAAGGCGAGCTCACGCCCAGGGACAGGATGCAGAATAGAGCAATCCCAACTGCCATCTCACAGACATCTGTTAAGTAGGTAATAGGTAGGTATGTAGGTAGGTGGGCAGGTAGGAAGGTAGTAGGCGGGCAGGCAGGTAGGTAAATAGGTTGGTAGTTAGCTAGGTAGGTGGTTGGGTGGGTGGGAGGATGGGTGGGTAGGTAGGTAGGTAGATAGTTAAGTAGGTAGGTAGGTAGGTAGGTAGGTAGGTAGGTACAATCACACGTTTCAAGAAATCTTGCCAGAATGTGAATCTGAAATAGTGTATATAATCAAGCCAGATTGTTATGCTGTGTCAGATTAAAGATTCTATGAAAAGGCGAGCTCACGCCCAGGGACAGGATGCAGAATAGAGCAATCCCAACTGCCATCTCACAGACATCTGGGCGCCAATGTGAGCATAGATAGAGAGATAGACATGCCCACGACAACAAGGTGAGCAAACAACAACACTAGATGATGCACAGAGACAACATGTCACATGCGCCTGACGTGTGCAGATGAATACACGTGATACCAGCCTGTCGTCTCTCACACTTTCAACGCGCACAGATAACAGGTGACAGCTAGAGTAGCTGATTTCTGCTGCAGTCCATTGTTAACCTTCTTCTTGTGGTGCTGTCTTACTGTTAATCTTCTCCTTGTGCTGGAGTGTTGGTGTTAATCCTCTTCTTGTGCTGCAGAGTCGGTGTTAATCTTCTTCTTGTGGTATAGCCTCGCTGTTAATCCTCTTCTTGTGGCGTAGCCTCGCTGTTAATCCTCTTCTTGTGGTATAGCCTCGCTGTTAATCCTCTTCTTGTGGTGTAGCCTCGCTGTTAATCCTCTTCTTGTGGTGTAGCCTCGCTGTTAATCCTCTTCTTGTGGTGTAGCCTCGCTGTTAATCCTCTTCTTGTGGTATAGCCTCGCTGTTAATCCTCTTTTTGTGGTGCAGCCCCACTATTAACCCTCTTCTTGTGCTACAGTGTCGTGTTAATCCTCTTCTTATGGTGCATTGCCGGTGTTAATCTTCTTTTTCTTGTACAGTCTATGTATTAGTCCTCTTCTCTTGGTGCAGCCTCGTGTCAATCCTCCCATATTGTAGCCCAAGTGTTAATCTTCATCTTCTATTGCAGTTTTAGTATTAATCTCCTTATGTTGGCAGTTGTCCATGAATTGCAGTCCACATATAGAGATGAATTTCCGTGGATTATGTGGTCAGACGAAAATTCTTGGAGAAACCCAGTTTCCGTGGATTCTGTGATCAGACAATCATTCTTGGGGAAGCCCAGTTTTAGTGGATTCTGTGATCAGACGATCATTCTTGGGGAAGCCCAGTTTTAGTGGATTCTGTGATCAGACGATCATTCTTGGGGAAGCCCAGTTTTAGTGGATTCTGTGATCAGACAATCATTCTTGGGGAAGCCCAGTTTTAGTGGATTCTGTGATCAGACGATCATTCTTGGGGAAGCCCAGTTTTAGTGGATTCTGTGATCAGACGATCATTCTTCGGGAAGCCCAGTGTCCGTGGATTCTGTGATCAGACGATCATTCTTGGGGAAGCCCAGTTTTAGTGGATTCTGTGATCAGACGATCATTCTTGGGGAAGCCCAGTTTTAGTGGATTCTGTGATCAGACGATCATTCTTGGGGAAGCCCAGTTTTAGTGGATTCTGTGATCAGACGATCATTCTTCGGGAAGCTCAGTGTCCGTGGATTCTGTGGTCAGACGATCATTCTTGGGGAAGCCCAGTGTCCGTGGATTCTGTGGTCAGACGATCATTCTTGGGGAAGCCCAGTTTTAGTGGATTTCAGGTCAACGATCATTCTTGGGGAAGCCAAGTTTTAGTGGATTCTATGATCAGACAATCATTCTTGGGGAAGCCCAGTTTTAGTGAATTCTGTGATCAGACGATCATTCTTGTGGAAGCCCAGTTTTAGTGGATTCTGTGATCAGACGATCATTCTTGTGGAAGCCCAGTTTTAGTGGATTCTGTGATCAGACGATCATTCTTGGGGAAGCCCAGTTTTAGTGGATTCTGTGATCAGACGATCATTCTTGGGAAGCCCAGTTTTAGTGGATTCTGTGATCAGACGATCATTCTTGGGAAGCCCAGGTTTTAGTGGATTCTGTGATCAGACGAATCATTCTTGGGGAAGCCCAGTTTTAGTGGATTCTGTGATCAGACGATCATTCTTGGGGAAGCCCAGTTTTAGTGGATTCTGTGATCAGACGATCATTCTTGGGGAAGCCCAGTTTTAGTGGATTCTGTGATCAGACGATCATTCTTGGGGAAGCCCAGTTTTAGTGGATTCTGTGATCAGACGATCATTCTTGGGGAAGCCCAGTTTTAGTGGATTCTGTGATCAGACGATCATTCTTGGGGAAGCCCAGTTTTAGTGGATTCTGTGATCAGACGATCATTCTTGGGAAGCCCAGTGTTCAGTGGATTCTGTGATCAGACGATCATTCTTGGGGAAGCCCAGTTTTAGTGGATTCTGTGATCAGACTGATCATTCTTGGGGAAGCCCAGTGTCCGTGGATTCTGTGATCAGACGATCATTCTTGGGGAAGCCCAGTGTCGTGGATTCTGTGATCAGACGATCATTCTTGGGGAAGCCCAGTGTCCGTGGATTCTGTGGTCAGACGAACATTCTTGGGGAAGCCCAGTGTCCGTGGATTATGTGGTCAGACGAAAATTCTTGGGGAAGCCCAGTGTCCGTGGATTCTGTGATCAGACGATCATTCTTGGGGAAGCCCAGTTTTCGTGGATTCTGTAATCAGACGATCATTCTTGGGGAAGCCCAGTGTCCGTGGATTCTGTGGTCAGACGAACATTATTGGGGAAGCCCAGTGTCCGTGGATTCTGTGGTCAGACGAACATTATTGGGGAAGCCCAGTTTCCGTGGATTCTGTAATCAGACGAACATTCTTGGGGAAGCCCAGTTTCCATGGATTATGTGGTCAGACGGACATTATTGTGGAAGCCCAGTTTCCGTGGATTAAGTGGTCAGACGGACATTATTGTGGAAGCCCATTTCCGTGGATTATGTGGTCAGACGATCATTCTTGGGGAAGCCCAGTTTCCGTGGATTCTATGGTCAGACGGATATCCTTAGGGAAGCCCAGTTTCTCGTCCACGTCTTCTCCTGGGGCCACGTCTTCTCCTGGTTTAAGCTTTCGAAGCACCCAAGCATGATGGTGCAGAGAGGTGAGGGAGGAGGGGGGGGGTGCAATGGTCAGTTTTTGGTACCTTTCACTTTAGGTGTGACAAATCAAATATTCCATGGTTTTCACGAGAACATTTGAGAAAAATATGTAAGTATGTAGGGGTTATATGGATGTGAAGCTTGGACAATGAGCAGTCAGGCTGAAAACATCTGATGGCTGTAGAAATGTGGTTTCTGAGGAAAATGCAAAGAATACCATGGACAGCCAGAAAGACCAATGAACAAGTCCTTCAAGAAACAAATTAAGATCGTAAACTGATTAGAGACATTAGATGTAGACAGTCACAATATTTTGGGCATGTTATGAGAAGAAATGATTTGGAGAACTTGGTGACAACTGGTAAGATCGAGGGGAACAGACCAAGGGGAAGACCTAGAAGCAAGTACCTGGATGGCTTGGCCTTGTGGCATGGTCGAGACAGAAACACGGAGCTGATCCACGACTCTGGTGATCGAGTGAGTTGGCAGAACATGATCGCCCACGCTTACCGGCATTTCACATGTTGGATGAATGGATGGATGTCGGGGAATGGAGATTAAAAGAAATAAGTTTAAAATAGTAAATAATCCTAAAATCCGAGCTGGGTAAAAGGTGATAGCCCCATCTTTGTACAGACAAATGGGTACTGGATCGATGGTGTGGTAATCATGCCGGCAACTTTTACTTCTGATAATATTTGAAGGTACCATTTTATGCTGGGTGAACCTGTCAGCCCATGCTACTTTAAAACACACAGGCCATGATGGAGACTGGAACTGATGACCTCCGCCTGGACAGGCAGGCTTGTAGCCACCTGTGCTACCACGGCTCCTTAAATATGTGTGTTGTTTTAACATACATTGGGAAGCCACGGCAGCCTCGCGGCTAGACGCTCGTCTGCTGGCCCAATGGTCCTGCGTTCGAATCCGTATCGATTATTAAAACTGATCTGAACTCCCAGGTCAACCAGCCTAGCGTGGGTACCTAGCTTTGGAAGTAAAGTCGACAGGCGTGATGTTGCCCACGTCAGCCACACAGTGCGGGTTGGTCTATCATAAAGTATGCGTCTAGCACAATATGATATCACCCACGTCAGCCACAGAGTGGAGGTTGGTCTATCATAAATTATGCGTCTAACACAATGTGATATCACCCACGACATAAAGTATTTGTCCAGCACCATGTGAACAATACTCGTAAAGCCATGTAAATGGGCCTTTAACTTTATGCTCTTTTAAGTACTTTACAAGTAGAATGTGAAGACAAAGAGACATGGGCAGTCAGAGATGACGCCATAAAGATATACCGACAGAGTTGATCCTCTACTACGTATTTGATTAGGCTCCCAGTAAATGTTAAAATAGGAGAGAACAGTGGCAAGAAAGAAAACACACTAAAAACATACAGAAAGAGGATGAAGAAGTCTGTAAGTGAAAGATTCACTGCCGACAGAAATGGCTGCAGGCAAGCCAAAATTGTTTGCCTGTTTCGCCTCAGCTGTCCAACCTGTCAGGCCAGGGTATGGCCACGTCAAACATTTGCTCGTTGGCAATAGAAGCCAAAACCTGACCTTATAAGATGAACCAGTGCAAGATGTCAATGGCCAGGGATTCTTGATATCGCTTGAGGACACAAACACTGAACAGACGCGGGGAAATCTCCTCCAGCAACGTTTTTGTAGGGGAGTCGTGGGGAGAGTTTTAGAGTTTGGGCATTGTTGTAATACAATATTCTCAACGTCCTGTGATAGTGTCTCAGCATTGTTGTAATACAATATTCTGAAATTTGTGTAGAGTGTAGTATTGATAGAGTGTGGTATTGGTAGAGTGTAGTATTGATAGAGTGTTGTGAACATAGTAGAAACTTGCCATAGTTAGGGGAGAGAGAAAGGAGAGAGGGGAAAGGAGAGGGAGGAAGAGTGAGATGGAAGCGGAGAGAGAAAGATGGAATGAGAAGCAGATAGGGGGGAGAGACTTGGAAAGAGGGGAAATGAGAGAGATGGAGAGAGAGAGAGAGAGAGAGAGAGAGAGAGAGAGAGAGAGAGAGAAGAGAGAGTGTGTGAGTGAGTAGGTGGGTTATGCCTGTGAAGGAACTGTCTCGGAGATCTGTAAACTGTCTGGAGTTTATTCCCTTTTCAAGACAGCCACCGCTGGAACTGGCAAACATTTGTCATCAGTGCCTCACCCTGAGAAGACCTTGGGAAGAGTACACACTATTTATGGCACTAAATCACGTGATGTCATAAGATGCCATGTCACATCTTTGTCACTATGAACAGAATGTTCTTTATAATTTTTTTTTTTTAAAGATTAGGAAATGAAAAAAACAACAACAAATGTCTCAAGAAGTCAAGTCGGGAGAATAGGGTCACAATAAGAAAAAGGAAAAAGTGAAGTTACATCAAGGGCATTAAAATTAACAAACGCAACTAGGACAGCAAAATGCACAGTAACATCTTGTACTTTGAAGTGCTAGGCAACAACAAGGGCAGCAGCATGTAAAATAACATTTAGTACAGAATTAGTACAGTTAAAGACTGTACTGAGGGGTCAACTATTTTTTTTTCGCACATCCTATTTACAGGACATCGCTATCAACACCAGCATTTTACCGCTGTTGATCTCTTGGCAAGATTACGCTCAGTAGTTTGCCATTGCACTCTGAGACACCATAAAACTGCTTTCATTATACGAGGAGGATTCAAATGAGAATCTTAAATATTCTTTTTCAATATATTCCGAAAAAGTAAACAACCATTGTATCATTTCTCGGTGTAGTCACCACTGCATTCAGTGCAAGTCTTCCGGCCCCGATAAAGTGCAGATATTCCTTCAGACTATGGGGTCATTACTCATTGTGCCTGACCCAGTTGTGAACAGTCTGTCACAGAAGTATTCCCCCTTTTGAAACTCCCTACTCCACTCATACACTTACTGGATCTTCATTCGCTTATGAATTTCTTTAGGTTTCACCCCCCCCCCCCCCCCACTATTAAAAAAAAACGGATAACATAACGCTGCTCTTCTTTGGTGCCTGAAGTAGGGCGACCATCTTTAAACTCTCCTTATGACGTCACTGTGTTCGTGCGGAAAGTGATGTCACGTGCTTTACACTCTTGACATTCTTAACAACTATATTGAAAGGTTACAAGACACAGGCATGGTTATTGTAATTTCTATCACACTCGTAAGGTTTCCATTTCAAGTCCCCTCGTATATCTTGGCGGTAAAGGTTTCCATTTGAAGTCCACTCGTATATCTTGGCGGTAAAGGTTTCCATTTGAAGTCCACTCGTATATCTTGGCGGTAAAGGTTTCCATTTGAAGTCCACTCGTATATCTTGGCGGTAAAGGTTTCCATTTGAAGTCCACTCGTATATCTTGGCGGTAAAGGTTTTCATTTGAAGTCCACTCGTATATCTTGGCGGTAAAGGTTTCCATTTGAAGTCCACTCGTATATCTTGGCGGTAAAGGTTTCCATTTGAAGTCCACTCGTATATCTTGGCGGTAAAGGTTTCCATTTGAAGTCCACTCGTATATCTTGGCGGTAAAGGTTTCCATTTGAAGTCCACTCGTATATCTTGGCGGTAAAGGTTTCCATTTGAAGTCCACTCGTATATCTTGGCGGTAAAGGTGTCCATTTGAAGTCCACTCGTATATCTTGGCGGTAAAGGTTTCCATTTGAAGTCCCTTCGTATATTTTGGCGGTAAAGGTTTCCATTTGAAGTCCACTCGTATATCTTGGCGGTAAAGGTTTCTATTTGAAGTCCCTTCGTATATTTTGGCGGTAAAGGTTTCCATTTGAAGTCCCTTCGTATATTTTGGCGGTAAAGGTTTCCATTTGAAGTCCCTTCGTATATCTTGGCGGTAAAGGTCTCCATATCTTGGCGGTAAAGGTTTCCATTTGAAGTCCCTTCGTATATTTTGGCGGTAAAGGTTTCCATTTGAAGTCCCTTCGTATATCTTGGCGGTAAAGGTCTCCATATCTTGGCGGTAAAGGTTTCCATTTGAAGTCCCTTCGTATATTTTGGCGGTAAAGGGCACTGTACACCCCCTCAGCCGCACCGCGTATATGGTGTTATCAAAACAATGTAGATCAATCAGCCCGGGGTGGGTCGTGGGGTCAGTATCCCGCCTACCGGCCTGGCTTCTCGAGACATTTGTCTGGTGCCTATGTTAGGCTGGGTCTCATTGTGAGCCAACTTCAATTTTAAAATTGTGGCCGGGTGTAGATTCGAACTCCCGATCAACGGGCCGTCTAGCAGTCAGACGTAGCTGGAAGCTGCTATGGGTATGTCAAGTGTTGGGACCCCCACATTCTGAACGACTGTGTGCACGGAGGGATAGTTGGCCTGTGCCCTGAAGCCACTCCGGGGAAAACCTGGAGAGCTGACTCCAAAACCTTTCACGCCATGCTCACACTATTGTCAACATAACATATTAACCGTTACACCAACACATCCGCAGCGCTGATCAAACGGGCACAAATTAACCATCTTATGGCCAGTTTCTGGCTACAGTCTGCGTTAACAAGCCAAGTATGATGATTTGACAAGCCGAGACATCTGGCATAGAATTGGTTAATAAACCACTGTATGTCGTATAGAAAGGGTTTATATATAAGGGTTTGGGATACAAAATCGGTTAATAAGCCATTTTATGTGCTACAAAATGGGTTTATTAAAAGAAACACTGTATGTCGTATATAATGGGTTACCATATGGTATATGGTACAGAATGGGTTAATATATCACGTTATATGGTACAGAATGGGTTAATATATCACGGTATATGGTACAGAATGGGTTAATATATCACGGTATGTAGTACAGAATGGGTTAACATGTCATGATATGTGGTACAGAATGGGTTAATAAACCATAGTATGTGGTACAGAATGGGTTAATAAACCATGGTATGTGGTACAGAATGGGTTAATAAACCATGGTATGTGGTACATAATGGGTTAATAAACCATGGTATGTGGTACAGAATAGGATAATAAACCATGGTATGTGGTACAGAATGGGTTAATAAACCATGACATGTTTTACAGAATGGGTTAATAAACCATGATATGTGGTACAGAATGGGTTAATAAACCATGATATGAGGTACAGAATGGGTTAATAACCCAAGAGAAGAAATTAAGTAACCACGCCAGGGTCACTGAGACATTTAACTTAACGCCGTGAGGTCAAAGAAACGTCAGTTTAATGAATCATTGACCAATCAGCTATCAGCTGTCTCACGTACGTTCCGTCTCAATGATCGCGGACAATACCTTTCAATTACCCAGAGTGCGCCACTCGTGTATTGGAAATGGGCACCTCATCGCGATAAACATCAAGCCGTTGTGTTGACACGAGCGGCTCAACCAGCCAGCAATGTTTGATAGAGCACTATGGTAGA
This sequence comes from Cepaea nemoralis, assembly GCA_014155875.1. Taxonomy (NCBI): domain Eukaryota; kingdom Metazoa; phylum Mollusca; class Gastropoda; order Stylommatophora; family Helicidae; genus Cepaea; species Cepaea nemoralis. Next base: position 110,279 of record JACEFZ010002616.1, read on the forward strand.
CGGCGTGTTTCACTGGTCAAACGGGGAAATATCGGGATCGGCTGGGATGTCAGTGGATTGTGTGCTGGTCTAGGGCAACTCGGGGGGTCGAGTCCTATCCTGAGAGAGGTCTGTCTGACAAGTGCATCCGCGTGTGAGTGTGTCGGAGTGTGTGGGAGCGTGTTTGAGTGTGTGAGAATTTCGGAGTGTGTAGGAGTATGGGAGTATGTGGGAATGTGTAAAAAGGGTTTACAATGTGAAAGGATTTACTTTATCGAACCGGGTGTTATCCCATATGGTTCAGTCTCTGTCCTCAGGGCAGCCTGCTGAAATCGTCTCACAGAGCAAGAAATCCGTACCTCCAGCCACGACCCCCAGGACTCTCCGAGACAACTGCACTCGTGTCGTAGCCAGGAATTAAACCCATAGCTTCATAGCGTCAGGCAGGCGGGGTAACCACTTCAATACAGTGTGTGTGTGTGTGTGTGTGTGTGTGTGTGTGTGTGTGTGTGTGTGTGTGTATATATATATATATATATATATATATACTTACCATCATCATCACGTGTCTCGCCACATGGCGCAGGTGTTTCTGTAAAAGGACAGTTCCGGGTCCTCGGTATTCTGGATCAGCTATACTGTGATATTCCTGGAGTTTACCCTATTAAACCAACCTGCATGGCTCCTCTAGGTCTGCTTCTGCCTCGGCTACCGCTGATCTTCCTCGTGGATGTTTGTCAGTATCTCTCATCCTTTCCGGGCTATATACCATTGTCTTTTTCTTTAGCGTGTCCAAAACATTACTCTTTCATGAGCAATCGTTGGTGATAACGTGGTGTAGCATTCTGGCAGTGGCCTTATACATGTATGTATATGTGTGCGGCTGGTTTGCTGAGACTGCTGTCTGTTCCACTTTTCACATGGGACAGTGAGGAGCATTTTGTGTGATATTCACTGGTACAGGAACGGAACATTATGAGGTGACTCTTTGTTGGCAACATTCGTTTCAGAAAACAAATCTACGATGCTTCCTAAATCTTCCTAAATGGTTCGTTCAGGTTCCATAATTGACTGCCATAAAGCAAAACAGGTTTGATATAACTCTCTTTCTGACACTCATTGGAGGTTGATTCCAAGTGCTTGTAGGTATGTATGTCTTAAGGGGCGTTCATTTGAAATCCGTTTGTGCCGCATCGCGAGTAATTGCGTACGTTGAACATGATTATGTCATAGTCATGTGATAAGTACTGACCAATGAATAAAAGAGCAAGTGCTTATCGTCCCATGATGTATAGGTTCTGTTTCTTATCGTTGAGAAAATGGCCGGGTTGATCCAAAATCCGTCCAAAGAAGCTCAAAGAGCGGTGATTCAGTTTATTTCATTTGAAGGATGTTGAACGGTGGACATTCATCGAAGAATGCAGGCAGCGTACGGTAACAAATGTGTGTCGAAGACAACAGTGACAGACTGGGCACGAATGTTTCGAAAAGGACGTCAGTTTACGACAGATCTTCGATGGCCGGGTCAAGCGCGTATTGTTGCAACAGAAAAAACCATCGCCAAAATTGATGCAGCAGTACAGATGAACCGTTGTCGAAGCATACGTTTCCCAACGACAGAATTTGCTGTGTCAATTGGGACAATTCAAAAGGTCGTTCGTAAAATCACTGCAATATCGGAAGGTGTGTTCACAGTGGGTACCACGGATGTTGACCGACCACCAAAAAGAGGAACGCATGGAATGATGTTTGAACCACTCGCTGCGTTACAGAGTGAAGATTGACGCATTTCTCTTCCGCATAGTGGCAGGAGATGAATCATGGTGTCACCCCTTTGAGCCGAGCAGCGAAAGAGAGAGCATGCAATGGAAGCATGCTGGATCACTAAAAGCCAAAAAATTCAAGTTAAGGTTTCCGCTGGTACGGTTATGCTGAGCGCATTTTTTGACCATGAAGGGCTATTGTTGGTCGACTTTAAAGAAAATGGTGTCAACATCAACTCTACCCACTGCTTGCAAACACTAGATAAAACACTAGACACTAGACAAGCTGCAAAAAGCGATCCAGAATAAACGACCCGGCATGCTTTCTCGCTGTGTGATTTTATTGCACGATAATGCTCGTCCGCATGTCGCAAAGATTGTGCAGGAAGCATTAGCAAGGAAGAAGTGGGAAATTCTACACCATCCAGCCTATAGTCCTGGTTTGTCACCATGTGATTTTCATTTTTTTTTGGACCTCTAAAAAAAGCTATCAAGGGGCAAAGATTTCACACAGATGCAGACGTAATGAACGCGGTAAATACTTGGTTCAGTGAGCAACCACAATCCTTTTTCGCGGACAGCATTCGCCGCCTACCTAAGCAATGGGATGCTTGCCTGAATGCCTGCGGCACTTCTTCTGACCAACCCATGGTGCATAATTCATTCAAAATGAATACTTTGTTTAGTTCTACCACAACTGTTAATGTTTCTTTCATGCTTTTGTAATAAAGCCATTGGAACGGGTTTCAAAGAACGTCCCTAATAATTACATAAGACATCTTTCGTCTTTTGAAATACCGCTTTTGCTTGGCGTGTTATGCCTTAATCTCTGTCACCAACGCCAAACATGAGCAATGGCATACAAAGAGAAAAGAAAAAATTACAACAACGAAATTGAGATTCCTGATAAGACTAGTTAACGTACCAAGAAGAGTGAAAATCAGAAATTATGAAATCAGGATTAATTGGGGGGGGGGGGGGGATATGGCAGCGCTAGATTTCATTAAAAACAGCAATTGAAATGGTTCGCCACATAACTAGGCTACCAACTGACATGATACCACAACAAGCAATGCTGACAGAATTACAGTATAGACAGAGAGACCGACAGAAAGACGAGCAGACAGGTAGAGAGTCAGATAGATAAACAGACAGTTTGAGAAATAGACAGAACGAACGAACTTTATTTTCTAAGGGTCACAAATTGAGCACGCAGGACCTATGTCGTATATTCGGCCCTTTCAATCACTCATCTTTCATGCATCAAATATTCGTTGTGCGTGTTACATTGAGACAGAAAAAAAGAGCATTGTCAAATGAAAGTTGTGGACATAAACAATGCATGTTATCATATTATGAGACAGGCAGGCAGCTAGACACTTGTACACATGCACTTTCATAAACACATACCTACATACATATTTACATCATTTACACTAACTCTCACAGATATGCACCCACTCAATAAAACACACATGCACACTCCCTCGCATGCACATATACCCACTCACAATCACAAACACACTAACAAACAGATAGACAGATAGAACGTCAAATAGACAGATAGGTAGAGACAGACAAATAGCGATAGACAGACAGGCAGGTAGAGAGATAAACAGACAGGTTTCTCGGCACGATTCTAGCAACATTGTGTTTCCTTTTCTATCGCCCTATCTTGCCACAATCAAGATCTGCACAGCACAAATGACAAACTAAAACTGCCTTCTTCGGTTGTCTTTCTTTGCAACTGTGAATAAAGTAGGACAATGCTGATATTGATCGGGAAGGGCCATGGCGTGTCTGGGATCTCATCGACGACTACGGATCAGCTGCAGACGTCCCCTGTTCACAGTTTATGGATGAGGCCGAAACGTGCCTGGATCCGTCTGGTTTAGTCTTTGACGAGAAGTGAATACAAGGTTCCACTATCTGCTACACAGCCCAGCGCGTGCGAGCCTCGGCAGAGTATGATTGCGGTTAAACAATCACAGCTAACAGGGTATCTTAGTATCCTGCTGTATGGGGCCAACGTCTTTGGTTCGAATATACGTTTATGACTTCCAGTTCATGTTTTTACAATGTAACATCATATATGTCTGTTTACCTACCTACCTACCTACCTACCTACCTACTCACCTACCAACCTAACTACCTACCTAACTACCTACGTACATACCGATTATCTGTCTGTCTGTCGACCTCCTAGCTGTCTGCCTGCCTGTCTGCCTGCCTCCCTGCCTGTCTGCCTGTCTGTCTGCCTGCCTGCCTGTCTGCCTGCCTGCCTGCCTGTCTGTCTATCTATCTGCCTGCCTACGAGCATGTCTGTCTGTCTACCGCTCTATCTATCTAACGAACTAAGGAATGAATGGTGGAATGAATGCAGATTTTCAAACAATATTAATTGAAACGCCGTCTCCCTGGCCGAGGGGTTAGCAGCTTTCTCCGTAACCCCGAATACTCTCGTGGTTGACGTGAGCGCATGAGAATTGGAATCGGTTCGAGTCGCACCAGTGACTTATGAAAGTATGGAACCGGTCGCCCAGAAAGTCGTAGTGTGCTGATGAGCGTAATCTAGCCTAGGAATCATCATACAGCTGAAAGATGCTAATGTTGACCGCTGTCATGAAATCACAGTGGATTAACCAGATGATGATAATACAGGCAGTCTGATTAACGGCATGTTTTCAAGGCCACAATTGGTTTTAACAAATACAGAAAAAACAAGTCGGATCCAAGTAGAATTGTCCGGCTCGGGAGATAAAACAGTCCCGTCTGTCATTGAGAATTTCCCGACATCAAACGAAATGGCGGCTTTGATTGTCACCGCACGACAGAAAGTTGTAGGCTTGTTATTGTGAACATTGGGACAATGCAGGAACTCGCTACCTTGTTTTGGGTTGTCAAGACAAGGGGAGATCACTGGCGACCTTGATTAAACACAAGGGAGATAAGATTCTGGAATTGGGTTGTGCCCCTTGAGAGTCTGGTGTGAACATCAAAGATACGTCACGTGAGAAATTCAGGGCTCTTGGACAAAAACATGATTGGGTGACACAGTGTAACTCAGACAGTTGATTTAGGCAGAAGTGCTTTGGCACTGCAGTTATGGATTGTAATAATGTCTACCGTGTGCGAATTAAGTGGATTTAATTTTACACGTGCCTGTCATGGCAAATGTAGATGTGATTTGGTAGAACTGCGGTGTTGCCTAAGGTAGTTCATATTGTATAAGTAGTCCTAATTAATTTAGGCAGTAGCATGGTTGAAACTAGCTAGAGTAGTGAAGTGATAATTAGCTCTGTTAGTTGAAAATAGAGTAGTGAAGTGTTGATAAGCTCTACTAGTTGAGAATTGAGTAATGGGGGATAATTGGGATCTTCCAGTGGGTGCTCCCTGGTGGGCGGGGTTCCGCATTCTGTTTGTTGTTTTTTTTTCTTCTTGTCTTGGCCTGATGAAAACCAATGTGTTGAGTTCATCTGTCCCTGACAGAGTTAGGTTCACTGTATTTTTCTGAGCAAGGCCGATGGCCCACGATCATCTAATAAGGATCAGTGACGGGGAGCTATCACCAGTTGTGTTATATATTTTACAGGTTCCCTCTGGTTGGGATGAAGAACACAGAACCATTGAAAAATCAGATCCCGGATAATTTTTGGTGCAGGAAGATTGGCCAGCAACTTTCTCAATGGGCCTATGCTAGAAGAAGTTGATAAACATTGCTCGGTGGAGCTGAATAGTATAAGTATCCCACAGGATAAATACTGAGAACATTACTAAGAAGACTTTACACTACCTGTAGACCGCAACATAGTAATGAGTTTTGATTTTCATACCATTCGTGAACATACCAGTGGTGATGGATGTTCAGTCCACTTATTACTAGAACAGTAGGGACTGATGTTCACATTACATTAAACCAAAACATTGGAGAGTGGTTGTTCCACGTATCAAGGAAATCATAACATTAAGACAATATCTAGAAAATTAAGATATCTATTTGAGTCTAGATACAATGACTGTTTTAAGAGTGAAAACTGTGGAACATTTTGCAAGAAGGAAATACGTCATGTTCATGGGACAGTGTTCCATTTTTCACTGGGCAGGAATTGTGTGGTCTCAGTTTCTATAAACTATTAGGAACAGTTTTTTTTGTTAGGAACAAAACTAGTATCATTCCCAGACTGTAGATTTGAATGGGAATCAGACCTCATGGTTATCAAGGCTCCTGGAGGAGGACATGTCTGGAGGGAGAGATGCGGCATTTGGTGAGGTCCATTGTGCTGATTCTTGTGATGTCGTGTAATCCTTGCCATGATGAGTGGACTCTGATCATGAACTTTGTAGTCTGACCTCTACATTTACATTAGAATACACAACACACATTTTCTTCGCATACACGTCTCACATACGTTACACTTTTCTTTTAATAAATTAATCTTTATTAATTTTTAGAAGCAAGAGTTGTTGAATATGTGGTGTTGGGGAAGTATGAGAGGGGGAATAGTACGACAGTGAGAGAGAGAGGGAAAATGTGTCCATGAACCGAAGGAGTGTGTTGGACGGAAGCTAGTGGATTCTCCAGGATATTGAAAAGGGGTAAAAAATATAATGTGGGTGTTGACTCCCCTCACTCCAGGGACGACACTTTAAAGTAAGACACGACAACCGCAATATCCTGAAACAGGATGGAAACGCGAGGAAAAAAAAAAATAATTGAATCGATGTGACTTTGCAGCTCAAGAAGCGAACATATGTAAAGAACAATATCAGCGTTCATTATCCTCTTACACGGATATCAGAAGATGGCAAATACTGTCCGTTATAATCTTGTTATATAGACTACTCACAGATAGTCGACTGCGCTGAACGTAAAGGTTCGGGGAACATAATGAATGATATGCGCTTCCCATTTACATTATATACAAATCATAAAAACTGAAGTGATCACATGACAACCGTGATCACATGTGAGGATACAACGAATTATTCCGACATAGAACAAGTAGTCAGTTAACTTGCATTTACTCGAAATATAGATCATAAATACACTGTAGCGTAGTAACAAATGGCAGCCGTGCGAATGTGTGGTGATACAATGGATTAGTCTGACATAGAACAACTAATTAGCTACGGGTGAATTTTGTTCCCTTATTTATTTAACTGAAATGCTGAAAACTGCTGGTGAATGTTGGAGACAATAATTTCGATGTAAGATTATGATCCCATTATAATCGACACGGCATCTGTGTAAAAGGAGTAGCGAACGCGATTCACTATTCCGCATACCACTTTCAAAATTAGCTGCAGGCTAATTAGAAGCATACAGTGTTGTGTTGATTTTTAACAATGGTATGAGCTACGGTCGATCAGGAAGCAACCTGCGGACAACTGGTAAAACAAACATATCAACATGCTCATTTATATTTCAGTGTAACAGAATCAGAGGACAACTGGTAGAGCAATCATTTCAAGATAAACATTTCTGTCTAATGTAACAGAAACAAACAGAGGACAACTGATATAACAAATATACCAACATAAACATTTATAATTTATTGTAACAGAAACAAACAGAGGACAACTGATACAACAAACAAATCAACATAAACATTCATCAATGGAAGGAAATCACAGAAAGTGGTCAATGTTTAATGTTCCGGCCCACTGCTAGCGGGCGATGTAATTGTGACAACACAAACTTCAAGAACAGACAGAGAGTTTAGACAACAGTCAATAACAGACACTTAGAACAACAGTCAAGAACAGAGAGTTTAGACAACAGTCAATAACAGACACTTAGAACAACAGTCAAGAACAGAGAGTTTAGACAACAGTCAATAACAGACACTTAGGACAACAGTCAAGAACAGAGAGTTTAGACAACAGTAAATAACAGACACTTAGGACAACAGTCAAGAACAGAGAGTTTAGACAACAGTCAATAACAGACACTTAGAACAACAGTCAAGAACAGAGAGTTTAGACAACAGTCAATAACAGACACTTAGAACAACAGTCAAGAACAGAGAGTTTAGACAACAGTCAATAACAGACACTTAGAACAACAGTCAAGAACAGAGAGTTTAGACAACAGTCAATAACAGACACTTAGGACAACAGTCAAGAACAGAGAGTTTAGACAACAGTAAATAACAGACACTTAGGACAACAGTCAAGAACAGAGAGTTTAGACAACAGTCAATAACAGACACTTAGGACAACAGTCAAGAACAGAGAGTTTAGACAACAGTAAATAACGAACTTAGACAACAGTCAAGAACAGAGAGTTTAGAAAGCTAAAAACTGGACAAATTTTCGAAGAGAGATTTGACAACATTAAATCGACACGGCATCAGTCAAAACGAGATTTTAGCAACGCGATAAAAACTATTCCGCAAAAACCAGATTTCGACAATTAGCTAACAGGCAACTTGGGAACAACAGTCAAGAACAGTTGATTTTTTAACAACAGAAAATGAGCACGGTCGATCAGTCAAGCAAGATTTTGACAACGGGTAAAACAGACATTATGCAACAGTCAACAGATATTTAAAAAAGTAATAACAGACATCAGAAGTCAAAACTGGAGAGACAACATTCAATAAAACACTTCGTCAACGTAAAGAACAGAGAGGGGACAACTGATATAACAGACATTAAACAACATAAAACATTAGAGTTTAGTAACAAAAAAAGACACTAGGACAACTGTCAAAAAACAAATTTTCAACATAAACATCAGACACTGAAAGGAAACACAGAAAGTGGTCAACAGTCAATGTTCAGCCCCATTTGGCTAGCGGTCGAACGAATTTGACAAAAAAACAAACTTAGAGAACAGTCAAAAACGGGGTTTAGACAACAGTCAATAACAGACACTTAGGACAACAGTCAAGAACAGAGAGTTTAGACAACAGAGAAGACCCTCCCCACACTCTACACGCCATGACACGTACAGAGCAAATGGTGCTCCACCCGTGTCTTTATAGACCACCGGCATTCCAGGGGCCATGTCAAAGGCCAAGTACTTGCCAAGACATGTCCTTGAACTCATGGAGATCTGGCTACACTTGGCAACCCAGGTCCTTTATTCAAACCCGCTTCAATGGAATATCGAACCAATAGCTGCAACACAATCTTCCTACAAACTCTATGCTACCAATGCAAAACCTGGACAATGACAGAAAAAGATTAATGAAATATTACAATTTATGAGAATACTCAACGTGTCAAGAGAAGAGAAAATCATAAATTATTAAATCAGGACACAAGTTGGAGTTATAGCAGCGCTAGATTTCATTAGAAAACAGCAAGTGAAATGGTTCGGCCACACAATTAAGCTGCCAACTGACAATATACCACAACAAGCAATGATGTACAGACCAAAGTGAAGCAGAAGAAGAGGCCGACCACGTAAGCGATGGACAGGGGTGGGGGAAAGGGGGGGGAATAACAGAGTCCATAGGAATCTCGATACGTGAAGCCCATAAGTGGGCACTCTCATGCTGTTTATGCTTCACCTCGACACTGCAAGGCACAAGAGGAACAAGGTAAGATGAGATAACACCGCGATGATTAATTGGTTGGTTGATTGAACTTTATATGCACACGAGGAACAAGATAAGATGAGATGAGATGACACCGCGATGATTGATTGGTTGGTTGATTGAACTTTATATGCGCAAGAGGAGCAAGATAAGATGAGATGACACCATAAGACACAAGAGGAACCAGATGAGATGACACCACAAGGTACAACAGGAACAAGACGAGATGATGTGACAGGGACTTTAGCGTCATGTTTCTGCTATCAACAGAGAACGACTGTGGTTGTGACAGGGACTTTAGCGTCATGTTTCTGCTGTCAACAGAGAACGACTGTGGTTGTGACAGGGACTTTAGCGTCATGATTCTGCTGTCAACAGAGAACGACTGCGGTTGTGACAGGGACGTTAGCGTCATGTTTCTGCTATCAACAGAGAACGACTGCGGTTGTGACAGGGACGTTAGCGTCATGTTTCTGCTATCAACAGAGAACGACTGCGGTTGTGACAGGGACTTTAGCGTCATGTTTCTGCTATCAACAGAGATCGACTGTGGTTGTGACAGGGACTTTAGCGTAATATTTCTGCTGTTAACAGAGATCGACTGTGGTTGGGACAGGGACTTTAGCGTCATGTTTCTGCTATCAACAGAGAACGACTGAGGTTGTGACAGGGACTTTAGCGTCATGTTTCTGCTATCAACAGAGAACGACTGCGGCTGTGACAGAAACTTTAGCGTAATATTTCTGCTGTTAACAGAGAACGACTGTGGTTGTGACAGGGACTTTAGCGTCATGTTTCTGCTGTCAACAGAGATCGACTGGGGTTGTGACAGAGACTTTAGCGTCATGTTTCTGCTATCAACAGAGAACGACTGCGGTTGTGACAGGGACTTTAGCGTCATGTTTCTGCTGTCAACAGAGAACGACTGCGGTTGTGACAGGGACGTCATGTTTCTGCTGTCAACAGAGAACGACTGCGGCTGTGACAGGGACTTTAGCGTCATGTTTCTGCTATCAACAGAGAACGACTGCGGTTGTGACAGGGACTTTAGCGTCATGTTTCTGCTATCAACAGAGATCGACTGTGGTTGTGACAGGGACCTTTAGCGTAATATTTCTGCTGTTAACAGAGATCGACTGTAGTTGTGACAGGGACTTTAGCGTCATGTTTCTGCTATCAACAGAAAACGACTGTGGTTGTGACAGGGACTTTAGCGTCATGTTTCTGCTATCAACAGAGAACGACTGCGGTTGTGACAGGGACTTTAGCGTCATGTTTCTGCTATCAACAGAGATCGACTGTGGTTGTGACAGGGACTTTAGCGTAATATTTCTGCTGTTAACAGAGATCGACTGTAGTTGTGACAGGGACTTTAGCGTCATGTTTCTGCTATCAACAGAAAACGACTGCGGTTGTGACAGGGACTTTAGCGTCATGTTTCTGCTGTCAACAGAGAACGACTGCGGTTGTGACAGGGACGTTAGCGTCATGTTTCTGCTATCAACAGAGAACGACTGCGGTTGTGACAGGGACTTTAGCGTCATGTTTCTGCTATCAACAGAGATCGACTGTGGTTGTGACAGGGACTTTAACGTAATATTTCTGCTGTTAACAGAGATCGACTGTGGTTGTGACAGGGACTTTAGCTTCATGTTTCTGCTATCAACAGAGAACGACTGAGGTTGTGACAGGGACTTTAGCGTCATGTTTCTGCTATCAACAGAGAACGACTGCGGCTGTGACAGAAACTTTAGCGTAATATTTCTGCTGTTAACAGAGAACGACTGTTTTTGTGACAGGGACTTTAGCGTCATGTTTCTGCTGTCAACAGAGATCGACTGGGGTTGTGACAGGGACTTTAGCGTCATGTTTCTGCTATCAACAGAGAACGACTGCGGTTGTGACAGGGACTTTAGCGTCATGTTTCTGCTGTCAACAGAGAACGACTGCGGTTGTGACAGGGACGTCATGTTTCTGCTGTCAACAGAGAACGACTGCGGCTGTGACAGGGACTTTAGCGTCATGTTTCTGCTATCAACAGAGAACGACTGCGGTTGTGACAGTGTCGCATGATGCGCACTCCGTCTTGTTCACTGCTGCACATCACAATTTCAAAACACACTTCTCACTAAAGGTTTGCACTAGAGAGAATTGGGACGCTAGGAATGCGGCGTCAACAGTATTAATAGCTGTGACACCCAATGATGGACAGATCATGTGGTCTAAGCCCGTTCTGTCCATTGGTTAACCTAGAATAATCGCGTCGCCCGCGAATTATTCTGGGTCCAGCGACGCTAAATTTCGGCACTTGCAGAGCGACCGGCCAAGCATCTAGATGTGTTTTAGGTCTCTGTAGGTCCCTCATCCTGATTCAGAAGGAAAGCTTCAGACGAAATTATGCCTGAGTTTGTTTATTTCTGAGTCAGGTGAGGATGACGGTGTTCGCAGATTGTCATGATCCAGAGGTGCAGAACATTGCCCAATAATGTACAATGGCTGTCAACCTAGAGCAGATCTGTTATATAAAGGTGCAACAGGAATATGTGGCCAGGGCCAAGAATATTAAATGAGTCCCCACTGAACTGTGCCCAAACCGGATCTGTGTTTCATGATTGATCTGGTGAAGTGTAGAAACAGTTCTAAGATCATTAGGATCAAGTTTATACCTCAATGCAAATTACTTACAAATATGGCAGAAGTTTGGCAACATTTCATCACTGCTATACTTTGATTTTACTCAGTGAAACTTTATACTTGTGAGAACAATCAATAACTTTCAGGAACAGAGAGTAGTCATGGACTCCTCTGATTCATACAGTGTGTAGAGACTGTTTAGACTATTTGTTTTACAAATCCTTGAGAAATGTTCCAGTATCATCTGGGGTATTTATCACAGAAACAATAGCAGGCTAACTGATGGGAGGGCTTAGTGGCCAAATGACTGAAGTCATCTCTGAACATGAGAGTTCTTATTTCTAATGTTGAATATGAACATTATCTCAATGTCTTGATGTATTTCATATATGTCATAATGCATCACTGGCTACTTCCACAGGTTTTTATTTTGATTAATAAACCAAAATTAACTGTTCCTGCATTTTTCTGTCAGTCCATTGTGGTGTGACAAAACTTTTCATTATTATCTATGTGTTTAGTTAATGTAACTACTTCACATAAAGGTAGTATCTGGAACTACAGGTGACTGGGTAAACTCTAATAGACAGCTAAATTCTGTCCTATTGTAATCTCCCAGGTTCCAGGTTACTCAGAAAAGGGAACTTTACATTTTATTAATTCCTGTGACCATTTCACCTAAAAGGGAAAATGATCATAGGTGGGGGACTCTCGAGCTAATTAAGTTTCTCTTTTCGGGAAGGAAGATTTTGGAGGGAAGAAATTAATTTTCCTGGGGAAACCCCTAGATTTCAAGAGCTATTATGGGTCACTTTGGCTTCCAAGAACCCATCCCCTCCAAATGAAATCAGTCCCATCCTCATAGCTTTACTTCATTGTGGGGTAAGTCAGAGTGGGTACTGCTTCCATCTCCCAATATGTCACAGACAGGGACTTTAGCGTCATGTTTCTGCTATCAACAGAAAACGACTGCGGTTGTGACAGGGACTTTAGCGTCATGTGTCTGCTATCAACAGAGAACGACTGCGGTTGTGACAGGGACTTTAGCGTCATGTTTCTGCTATCAACAGAGAACGACTGTGGTTGTGACAGGGACTTTAGCGTCATGTTTCTGCTATCAACAGAGAACGACTGTGGTTGTGACAGGGACTTTAGCGTCATGTTTCTGCTATCAACAGAGAACGACTGCGGTTGTGACAGGGACTTTAGCGTCATGTTTCTGCTGTCAACAGAGAACGACTGTGGTTGTGACAGGGACTTTAGCGTCATGTTTCTGCTATCAACAGAGAACGACTGCGGTTGTGACAGGGACTTTAGCGTCATGTTTCTGCTGTCAACAGAGAACGACTGCGGTTGTGACAGGGACGTCATGTTTCTGCTGTCAACAGAGAACGACTGCGGCTGTGACAGGGACTTTAGCGTCATGTTTCTGCTATCAACAGAGAACGACTGCGGTTGTGACAGGGACTTTAGCGTCATGTTTCTGCTATCAACAGAAAACGACTGCGGTTGTGACAGGGACTTTAGCGTCATGTTTCTGCTATCAACAGAAAACGACTGCGGTTGTAACAGGGACTTTAGCGTCATGTTTCTGCTATCAACAGAAAACGACTGCGGTTGTGACAGGGACTTTAGCGTCATGTGTCTGCTATCAACAGAGAACGACTGTGGTTGTGACAGGGACTTTAGCGTCATGTTTCTGCTGTCAACAGAGATCGACTGGGGTTGTGACAGGGACTTTAGCGTCATGCTTCTGCTATCAACAGAGAACGACTGAGGTTGTGACAGGGACTTTAGCGTCATGTTTCTGCTATCAACAGAGAACGACTGAGGTTGTGACAGGGACTTTAGCGTCATGTTTCTGCTATCAACAGAGAACGACTGCGGTTGTGACAGGGACTTTAGCGTCATGTGTCTGCTATCAACAGAGAACGACTGTGGTTGTGACAGGGACTTTAGCGTCATGTTTCTGCTGTCAACAGAGATCGACTGGGGTTGTGACAGGGACTTTAGCGTCATGCTTCTGCTATCAACAGAGAACGACTGAGGTTGTGACAGGGACTTTAGCGTCATGTTTCTGCTATCAACAGAGAACGACTGAGGTTGTGACAGGGACTTTAGCGTCATGTTTCTGCTATCAACAGAGAACGACTGCGGTTGTGACAGGGACTTTAGCGTCATGTTTCTGCTGTCAACGGAGAACAGCTGTGGTTGTGACAGAGACATCCTGTTTCTGCAGTCAACGGGGAACGACTGTGATTGGAACAAATAAAACGTATGAGGAATTACAACAGAAGAGGTGAAATGAAACGTTAGCCCTATCTGGTCTGGAGAAACAGAGACAGACAGGTAAATATGTTTGAGATAGATGAAATATCTGGGCAACAACAACAAAAATAAAATAGGCAACATTAATTTTATTAAAGAAATAATAAATAGAAGAGAGGATGAAAGGGTCAAGGTCGTCAATGTCTACGCCCACCAGGCACCGTCGGAAGGAGGAATAATATCCCAGTTTTCAACTTTTAGATGACATTTATGTTAATGCGGATGATGGCATCTTCGAAAATGTGAATTTTAGTTTTAGCAAATTTCATTTTAAAATTGATAAACATAAGCATAATGCGAGACACAAATTGCTCATTTCCCAGCCACCTTCCAAATCAGGACTGAAGCTAAGCAGAAAGCAGAAGCTGTTTAAATCCTTATCCACGATGACTTTGGCGGATTGTCGGGTGATGTATGATATTGCAATGCAAACGCGGAGATCGATAGGGCATCATATGGGGAAATAGTTCATCAGCCCAACAACACGCTCGCTGGTTATTGGGCTGCACGCGCGATTTGACAAGACAAACTCTCCAACCTATTACAGCTGCCAGCAACGGTTTATTTACGGGATGCAAGCAAACATGGAGCCGCGGTCGAGATAGCACCAGCCCGTGTGGTTGCGCCAAATGTCATCCTTCATATAGACTGCAAACAGCATACCGGCAAGCTAGCTGCAAGGGTTCCGGTAGAAATGAAGAGAGAGAAAGAAGAAGGAAAGAGAGGGGGGCTTATGACCACTTCTGATCGATTCAGGACGTCTCTATTACAAGGAACTCGCAATTCAACCATCAATTCTGTGCCTGTACGATGGGCCCTGCCCGTGATAGCCACCCGTGTTTGAGACACCACGGTTTTATGTGCTCGCGGGAGATGGATGGCCGCTAGTTATGTCGCCATTACCGGTCCGCCTGTCTCTGAAATTAGCCACTTCCGGCCTGTGGCGTCTGAGACTGTGGTTACTCTACCGGAAGAAAACAAAACCACAGAAAGAAATCACTCGCTCACTCAAACAGGAAGTGAGACATCCCATTTCTTCGACAGACATACGATAGAGGGTAGACCTGATGACCTCTTGGCTTCTTAAATCCCAGTTTTTATACCAAAATGGTTTTTCTTCACGAAATCTTTGCCATTTTTCTGTATAGTTTTATCTGTTGGAATTTGTGGTGAGAATGGATTTAGCATAAAGAAAACCGTTTGGGAACGAACGAACGAACGATCAAACTTTATTTTCAAAGGGTTAAGAATTGGGCACGCAGGCCCGTCTAACATTCTGCCCATCTACCACTCTCTTTCATACATTATTTCATTCACACATCATTCAAGGCTAACAAAGAACAGCAACAATATAAAAGATATGCATTATAAAGGCATGGGCAAAATGCAAACATCAAAACTACACGACACAGTAATATTAGATAATGGTCTGACACTTGTTATTAGCCATGTGGAATATACTGGCCTACAAAAAGGGAATTGGCTGTTATACTAGGGTTGTGCTATTATTATTATTATCTCTATTATTAAGGGGGAAGGTAATCCGTATTGAGATAGTGTTCGAATAATTTACGATTATATGAATAGGGATTTGGTGATGTCTTTGATTTCTTGTGGAAGATTGTTCCACAGCTGAGCTGCAGAGTACGTTAAGCTTGTTTTGTATAAGTCAATCCTAGGCTTCGGAATGTGTAGTATATTTAAACTGGATAGGATACTAGTACAATAAATAAATTATTACACTGACAAATTCATACATTGATTACATAAATAACTACATTTATAATGAATAAATAAATAATACGATAGGATGTTAGTTAGTAGCTGGTTAGTCGCTAGCTTACCCTCACTGCACTTCTGAGCGTTCAGTCTATGGGTGCTCGGATCCCCTCCTCAGTACCCCCCTCAGCATGCAGCGGTCGACGACAGCAGTTCTGTGTTGGTTGGCTATTCTTCTTCCTGGTCAAAGTTACAGATGCGCAAGAGTCTCTTGATTTGTGTGATCGCCCGCCTCTCTGGCATGCAATATAACAGCTCGGCCCATTGCTCACCCGCCTTTCACAGTAGCCCGGCCCGCCAGCTTGTCAGTTTGCTCATTTCCTCTAACATCCCCGTGTCCTGACACAAGATTAAACCAGATTTGTATCATTCTTAACTCTTTAGAGACTCGGCCAACTGTCTCGAGCCCTGCCCATTTCGATCGTCCTGAACATACTTATTGAGTCACTGAGAGAGCATGCCTGGGTGGAAGTATGTGTCTCCAACTAGGCTATAGCTTTAGTTACTGTCGTGACCTCAATAATCAGACTACTTGTTGTAAAGGCAAAGGCTTCCTTCATATCCCTCCACTCATCTGAGCCGTAAAAGCCCAGGAGCTCCTCTCGTGTCGAATAACTGACCCACTTGTTTAGATAACTACCTCACCTTCAGTAGAATTCCCAAAAGTCAAGGCCTCAACTTCTTCTTCTTCTTCTTCTTCTTCTTCTTCTTCTTCTTCTTCTTCTTCTTCTTCTTCTTCTTCTTCTTCTTCTTCTTCTTCTTCTTCTTCTTCTTCTTCTTCAGCATTCTGAGCCATTGAGGTTCTTTGCTGCAGATACAATCCGTCTCCATTCGTCTCTCTGGTGGACCTTCTCTTGCCAGTCGTTGATTCCAAGTGCTTGTAGTTCTGTATATATATTATCTCTCCACCGTCTTCTTGGTCTACCTCGGGATCTACGGTCATTTATTTCCTGAGTGTAAGCGAGTTTTGTTTCCCTATTATTCTTTCTATATGCCATTGTAGTCTATAAGCCTTCATGATACCAGTGATTAGCGGAGACTTAAACCGATCATAAATGTCTTTGTTGCTTCTTCTTTTCCACTCTCCACTTTGTGTATCCCTAATGGGTACAAAGATGCTTCTTAAGACTTTGTTCTCAAAGGTTTGTAGCAAGGCTTCGTCTCCTTTACTTGTACTCCAGGTTTCAGAGCAATACAGCACAACTGGTCTGATCACAATTATCAAGTGTTGTCGTCTGCGCCCCTAACCAACCTGGTGCATTCTGAAAATGCCGTGCTGCACTCAACTGGCACCTGCATCCATTCTTCACCTAGTTCTATGAGGACAGACGTACCGAATGATGTCCTCCGGTTGACCCATCTAGAGTGTCACAATCTTGCTAACAGGTACAAGTGGCTGTGGTTGTGTCTAGGGTATGTCAGCGTGAATATTGTGCCGGACTACTTATCAACAACAATGAGTCATGTAGAGAACACTCGTCTAGGGTATGTCAGTGTGAATATTGTGCCGGACTACTTATCAACAATAATGAGTCATGTAGAGAACACTGGTTTGCACACACAAAGATCATTTAATTCTAAGCGTTCTTCGCCTAGTTCTGAGGACAGACGTGTCGAATGATGTCCTCGGCCTGACCCATCTAGAGTTTTCCTGTTTTCAACCTTATGCCTTTTCTCTTCTTGATCTCACTGTGCAGTGGACGCTGTAATGGCACTGTCTCGGAGATTGGTGATGAATACAATAGGACAGAGGTTTGCAAAGTTTTTCGTGCGTAGTGCCACATTGACAAATGTAAAGCTATTAGCGGGGGGGGGGGGGGGGGGGGGGGGGGGGGGGGGGGGGGGGGGGGGGGGGCTTATATATTATATCCACTTTGTTTACAGCAACCTATCACAATAAGTAATTATGAATTAATTATAGGTTATTAAACAGTATAAATAACTAATTATTGCAATTTTATTTTACCTATAAACTTATATATTATATATTATATTTTACAATATGAACAAAAACTTTTACTAATTTGTTAACAAGATGTAAAAAAAATTTTTTTATAATAAATTTGTTTTATTATCTATCAATGGCCGGTCTCTCTGGCTGAGGGGTTACAACACTTTCTCCGTAATCCCGTTTATCACGCAGTCTCGTAGCGGGAGAGAACTGGAAGCGGTTCGACCCCCGCTGGTGACTTGCGGGATACGGAGCCGGCCGCTCAGAAAGCAATGGCAAACTACTGAGCGCAATCTTGCCAAGAAATCAACAGACAGCTGAAAGATGCTGCTGTTGACAGCGATGTCCTGTAAAGGATATGCAAAAACAAACAAAAAATCTATCAATGGCTTTAATTTAGATACAACCCGACTATACTGTCACAACAATTGTTGATTTCTAATGAGATGTATGTTGTTTGCAATTTTTGACAACATACTTGGAATCTGGAGCAAGTTTACTTGTTGAAATTCGCATGAGAGCATGCAAGGATGCAGTCCGACAATAAAGACCTATTCTTAGATTTGTTGATCTTCAAGCAAGAAAATGCTTGTTCGCAAATATATGTTGATCCAAACAATGATAAAAGTTTACAAAATAGAAAATTAGATAGAAATGTTATCAAAAGTGTTAAAACGATCATAATGGTACATTAAATTCTGTAAAATTGAACAAAATAACTTAAAAACGATGTAAACATTTTTATTTCTAAATGCCCTCGAAGGCCACATAATATCAGTTGCCGGACCGCATGCGGCCTGCGGGCCGTAGTTTGCCCATCCCTGCAAAAGGTTATCACCTGGGGATATAGTGCGATATACGATCAACCTTTCACTACACTGTAGACATGCTAGTTATTACCTGCTCATTAAGATGCATGTTTCCTCTGGGCATTGATAGAGATATGTTGACATGAAATACCTGACACCTGTGGAAGGGCCATGACCAGCCTGGGTCTCATTCCAGCCACTGCTGTGCTGTGCTGTGCTGTGCTGTGCTGTGCTGTGCTGTTCTGTACTGTACTGCGCTGAATCCTAACCCGTGTCAATCCTACTAAGCCTGTGTACAAATGTGATATTCCAGCAATGATCTTGTAGATACCGTTAGTTTCTGAGCTTGGAGGGTGAAAAGAAGACGTCTGCAGCACAGTTCCAAATGGTGATGTCACTTTAGTACCGAGACGGCAGAAAAGATTCTAGACCAGCCTCACTCCGAGGGCTCGAACAATCTGACCGCCAGAAAATCCAGCTGGAGATGTCAAACTCAATCTTCCTGAGCATTCCCAGCCAATCCATTCATTAGAAACGACCAAACAAATTAGAGGCCCTTTCTCCGCGCCTTGCGGCGTTGTGGGCATTAATTCTAGCTTCATAGTTTGATAAAACAATCGACTCGTAGCCGGCTCCCTGATCTAGAGGTTACACGACTTTCTCCGTAATCTCGTATACTCTCGTAAGTACCGTGACGTTGCGCGAGAATTGGTAGCGTTTCTCTCCGCGTCGGTAACTTACGAGGTATGTGAGCCGGTCGCTCAGAAAGCAATGGAAAGCTACTGAGCGTAATCTTTGCCAAGAATAACAATCAGCTGAAAGATGCTGATGTTGACAGCGATGTCCTGTAAAGGCTATGCGAACAAAAAAAAATCGACACGTGATGTGTCACGTGGTCAGGATGACACCAGCCGTCTCTGCTTTATAGGACATTCTCTTCCCCCCCCCCCCCCCCCCCCCCCCCCCCCCCCCCCCCCCCCCCAATTAGGCAGTCGATCTGGGAGCCCGTGTTATTTTTACAAATCCACTTCGATGCGGATTCGAACAGATTACCTCCGGGCTAGCCACTACCCTACAGCGGCCCCCGAACATAACCACCATGAAGGGAAATAAGCAAAGGGCAATAACTTTTTTGAGAATGTGATTTAACTGCAAGAGTTTATTACTCCACTTGCTTCAGGTTTAATATTTAAAAAGAAACAAAATCATATTGTGTGTTTAAATCCAAGTGGACAAATGTTAAGATTAGCTGAGACATCTGCTATTTATATGACCGAACCAACGTGACAATCGGTTTAAAATTACCATACTAGACAGTTCAAATTACTGTGTGAATATGTGTGTTTTACGAGGGGGTTTGAAATGAAAAACTTAAATGCTTTTATTTTTTCGTGAATATATATACTCCTTCATTTCCCTCTTCTTACCGCTTGTTACTGTTGTTTTTGGCTCTGCTGCCACCCTCCCTGTTTTTTTTTCCTAACAAGTCTACTGCCTTTGTCATCATTACCGAAGAGTGGTGGTGATGGTATTGGTGGGGTTGGAGCCAAAAGGTGATGTTGGTGGCAGGGGAAATAAAAATAGTACACTTTTTGGGGGTTTATATTTGTTTTCGTTACCCCCATTTCAATGTAAAAATGTTCCAATGAATAAAATGTTGTAAAATTGCGCATATGTTATCTACACGTCTACATGTCACCTACACGTCCATATGTCACCTACATGTCCATATGTCACCAACATTTCATATGGCACCTACACGTCCACATGTCACCTACACGTCCATATGTCGCCTACACGCCCATATGTCACCTACACGTCCACATGCAACGCTCTGTAAAAACACGAACAATACACAATGCAACGATTATAACACTCAATAAAAGATTTAAAAACAAAAAAATTCTGAAAAAGTACAGAACAAATGTATCATGTTTTGATGTAGTCACCGTTTTGTTCAATGAAAGTCCTCCAGCGCCGATAAAGTGCTTGGATTCCTGTAGAAAAATCGACTCTGGGGTCACTACTTGGTGTGCATGACCCGATCGTGAGCAGTTTGTCACAGAAGTCACACCGTTTTGAAACTTCCTACTCCACTCATACACTTGCTGGACTGACAGGCACGTATCACAATACTGGACCTTCATTTGCCGACGAATTTCTATAGGTTTCACCCCTTCACTGATTTAAAAAAAACGGATAACAGAACGCTGCTCCTCTTTGGTGCATGTCAAAAATGGGGCGGCCATCTTTAAACTGTCTTTATGACGTCACCGTGTTCGTTTGCACCGTGATGCCACGCACTTAACCCTCTTGACATCCTTACCAACAATATTGACATGTGACAAGACAATGGCATGGTTATTGTAATTTCTATCACACTTTTAAGGTGTCCGTGTGAATTCCCCTCGTATATCTCAGCTTGATCTGTTTCCAAAATGTGCCGTCCAATCGATGATGAAGGGTGTTTTTTTTTTTTGTATCTGCTTGGCCATGTTCCCAATGTCTGTTTATTATTCTGCCAATATAGGTAGGCTGGCACCTGTATGCAAATTCATAAATATAATTGGACTTGGCTACAGAGGGACATGTTCTTTTACTGCTGGGGTTGGAAAGATATGATAGGGACAATGCGTGTCGTGTGTTGTTTAACACAAAATGGTCGCATGTTAAAGCTGGTAGAGGCAATTGCCATTCATTTACACATACCAACTTTGTGCAAATACGGGAGACATGATAGTCAGTTTAAAATTACCGTGGTAGACAATTCAAATTACTGTGTGAATATGTGTGCTGTATATTTCAGCTTGAAGGATTGATCTAATTACTGTAGTTTATGTTGTGTGATTTCTGCAGCATGTACTTGGTAGGATGCAGCGATATAAGCCAGACCATAAATCGTGCAAACTATTGTTTGTGTCTTCGTTATTGCTTGTTTGCTTGCTTGCGTTTGCTGGCTGTGAACTCCAACGTGAAGTCCTGTATGTCAGATGAAGACATCCTGTTGTCCAACATCAGTGTGATGTCATACAGGACCTGAGGTTTGCGTGAGTATCCGTTGTCCCATGTCTGGCTTATTGGTGTGCAGACTGGTGGTTCCTCGCCGTGCAGGCAGATACTCTCCGACTTCGTAAGAATCAGCGATCCTACTACGTTAGCCAGGATCCCGAAGGGACCTGTTGCCCAGGACGCGCGACTAGGACGAGTCAATAGGTCTTGACCAGTATAGAACCTGGCCCTGGTGCCTTGGAAACACCTCTGCGTCCCGTCTACGTTATTCAAATTGATTTGAAATATCCTGTTATATTAACCAAGGGTGATAACTCTACTTTAAAGGCTATTATAAAATTAAGAAGTTTATTACTCCCCTTGCCCCAGATAAAAACACTATTTTTATTTTCATTTTCAAAACACTAAAAAAGACGAGTTCATTCAAGAGACAACACTGCTAATATAGACACATTTCAGGCGAAAGAAAGAAGAAGAAGAATGTTCAAAACAATCTTTTGCCGTTGAGAATTTGAGTACGTTTTAAACTATTTTATTCAGGACCGGATCGATAGCGAATGGGTTACTGTCGCAATTCATAATCCAGCAACTGTGTTCGAAACACAGCCGCGGGCTATTTGATGGCAGACTACCTTGTGTATGGTTTTCTTTCAGTGGTATGAGTGCCGGTAGTTCAGAAATCAATGGCAAACTACTGAACGTAATCTTGCCAAGAAATCATAATCAGCCAAACAAAAATGTTGGGGTTGACTGCGACGTCCTGTAAATGATATCATCCAGTACCTTGCCGGCTGGCGTGGGCGATCGTGCCTCTCCAGAAATTACGATCTCCGACGCCATGGATCAATTCGTGTGTTGACCCCCTTCCGTGCCATGACACACGACTATCAAGAATCTTCTCACGCTGTCTTCCTCTTTCTCTCTTTCCGTAACTCTTTCCGGTTGTCACAACATGTTCCAGTTTATGTCTTCTCATAACATGGCCCAACAACAAAAAAACGATGACTGCCTCTTTCTGATGTTTATGGTAAGTTGTCTTTGTGGCTCAGCTTCCATTAAAACGTCATGATGGCTCATTTTGACTGTCAAATTAATTTCAGTATTCTTCTATATAACCACCTCTCTAAGGCTTCCGGGGATGTTTTCGCCTGTTTACTAATTGTCCAGGAGGCGCAGCCGTATGTTAAAACTGGTTCTATGTAACATGCAAGAACTCGTTTTCTAACTTTCATGGACAGTAGCACAAAACATTCTTCATGTGATAGAATGCAGTTTTTGCTTGTCCTGTTCTGCTCTTTATCTCCGTGATGCATCTTCCATCTGATGTTATCCATGTGCCTAGATATCTCAATTTCTGCACTTGCCCCAAAATAACGTCCTGTACTTTAATTGCACATTTAGGCACTGTCAACGTCTCATAAATACAGGTAACCTTAGCTCGTCAAACTTAATTCTGACGGTGAGTCTTTCTACATGCACTCAGTGAAAGCTTAACTCGTCGCATGTAGGATAACCTTATTTATTCAGGCAAACGATATGTCGTGACATGAATAATTATTATTAAATTATGCACAACTGGTATCACAATTCGTATCATGACATCGTATCTACAATAATGGCAAATCTCACTCAGCCCTCGCAGTCATCCGTGCGCTCATAATACAGTTCACTCTCATTTCCTCGCACTGAATAACTCGCTACTATGTTCACTCAGCAGGCTAGCTTTCACACTGGCATTTAATACACTCTCCCGCCCAGTCGCACATGTCTTTCCTCTTCAACGTCCCAAGTCCAGTCTCAGCCTTCTGGTGCTCGGTCTGATAGTCATGTGGTGCTTGACCGCGTGTCCTCCTGTGATAGTCGTGTTGCGTCAGTTGTCTTGCCGTACTTGCTGTCCGGTCTTGTTGACTCAGGTCTTTCAGTGCACGGTTGTACTGTCAATCAATGACGTAGTGCCGTCTATGTCCCTGTGTCCTGTTTATCACCTTGTGTCCTGTTTATAGCTGGGTCTTGTTGTCCCGTCCATGTCCTGTATATGACATCTCTATTGTCCTGTCTCTGACATCTCTATTGTCCTGTCTCTGACATCTCTATTGTCCTGTCTCTGACATCTGTATTGTCCTGTCTCTGACATCTGTATTGTCCTGTCTCTGACATCTCTATTGTCCTGTCTCTGACATCTCTATTGTCCTGTCTCTGACATCTCTATTGTCCTGTCTCTGACATCTCTATTGTCCTGTCTCTGACATCTCTATTGTCCTGTCTATGTCCTCATCCGCACTCCCCAACACGCTGACAGGCACATTCTGTTTCTTGTATATCACAATGACTTCTGTCTTTCTATTATTCACACCAAGGCCCATATTTTCACTTTATATAACCACTTATATATCATTTCCTGTAGGAAGAAATATGCAACTAACTTTTTCTATTCATAAATTTCTCAAAGTATTCATCCCATCGGTTACTGTGATGGTTGATTATATTTTCTTGTTATTTTCTTCGTGGTGTTGTGTGTTTCTTTTCCCTGCTGTTACTTCTGTCTCTCCAATGCCCCGCATGCTGTGATGTCGGTTCCTAGGTCAATCAATCAATCAACCAAGATATTCAAAATGTTCCACCACCTCCAGTTTTTCCTCAATAATAGTATTAGTATAGTAATAATCAGTTTCAGTACTCTCATTCAGCAAATCCAGCAACTAATTCAGGACAGTGCTCACTCGAGTGATGTGATTATCTACACAGATGGTTCGGTGTCAAGAGTTGAGAGAAGTGGCTGGGGTTTCATAGCCAAAGCTAATGGTCGATGTTTGGGGCAGGAGAGCCTGGCATATGATACCACAACATCCAGCTTAAGAATGGAAGTGGAGGCAGTCACTGCGGCTCTCCGCTGGATGGAGAATACGACACACACACACACACATCGTGATTGTAACTGACTCAGAAAGCATGCTGACGAGGGTGAGGACGGGCAGGACTTCGTGCGGAGTGGCTTGCTTCGCTTCGGAGGTCACGGGTGACAAGCATCGCCTGGATCTTTTCTCCGGGGCATGCCGGTGTGCTGGGGAATGAACAGGCGGACAGATTGGCTGGCTCTGCAGAACTTGGTGGAGTATTGATACATGACAAGGCAGACGTGGTTGCAGCCTTGTGGGAGCATGTGCACACCTCGGAGGAGCAAATGGATTACCATGGTATGGCAAGAATGAGACAGCGAGGAGTGACGAAGGGATCTGGCCGACGCTCAACGCTCAAAGGAAAGGCGAGACGGACTTATAATCAGATTGCTACTGGTACTATTAGTGTTGGAACTCTTCGCTGGCTGCTGAGGATGGAGACGGAGCACTTATGGGAATGCCCCGAATGCTGTGATGTCGATTCCTAAATCAATCAATCAATCAATCAATCATTCAGTAAAATGACAGCTGAGAGAGCGAGAGAGAGGGAGAGAGAGGGTGGGTGAAGTATTGGATATCAGTATCGATGAATAGATGAGAAAAAAAAGATGAATATCTAGCAAAGACGAGTGAGTTAAGACTAACACGATCCAGATGGGACAATAACATGAACTAATTTAATGAGCCGGTCCCTGATGGCGGGAGTAAACAAACATGGCCGATGCAGACGTGAGGGGACAGCTGGCAGAAGGTACAACCAGTCCGACTAGACCAGGCAGTGACAGGTCGGATATTGTGTGTTGTAGGATGTTTCTACATTGTAAAACATTGGTCACTTCAGTTAAATAAATGCAGCTATATCGATTGTTACTGTAAATATCAGCACAGACTATCTGTAGCGACGTCTGCTGCTTTCTTGAATTCAGTTCAGAACAGAACTGAATTCTGAGTTCCAAAATTCAGAACTGAGTTCTGAATTTCCTGTTTAAAGATAAACTTATTAAAACTCAATTATTTCATTACTTAACTTACTTAATATCACCTGGTACTTCTGTTTTATTGGCTAAGAAACGGTTCCATACGAAATAATTGCTATCATTATTTTAATTACAAATCTGATTACAGTTTACTATTAATAGTTTATATTATTTATTATTAGTCCTATTGACTCCTATTAATATTATTATTAGTGTAGGTATGCTAGTCATGATTTACAAATTGAGTATTTACTACTAAGACCGCCACAGATAGATAGGCCTTGAAAACTCGAATCCAATGATGCCCACAATGATGCCTGTATGTCAATTAGAAGCGGAGATATTCACATTTGAGTGTCAGTGTATTGAACAAACAATTTATCATGATTCCCTTTCTGCGCAGCTCTCCATTGTGACCGAATCGGAGTGTCTCCAACAAAATGTCTCCATTGACAAATAATAATCAGAGATGCAAAATTACACGACAGATGCTGCAGATTAAAAGAAAATACTCATCTACATCATTTACAGTTAATTCTAAAATAGATTGTACTGGCAGTCCGTGCGAGGTTCAGAGTCAATCTGATAATCTGAGACTTGTCTCAAACGGGTCATTGACGGATATGAAAACTGACTTCAAAAGTATGGTCCGTCATGTTAAATGATAGTAAAAGTATACAGATACATTAAGATACATTATTAATAATCTATAAACTTGTATTCTCTTTAACTTTAATAGTTCAAATTGCATGTTTTGATTGTCAAAAAGTGTGCTTGCCAATTCGATCAATATGTACGGAATCTCAGTTTGAATTTCCATTCACAAAGACTAAGCAACATGTGTGGAAAAATATTTTTTTATGCCACCAATCATTGATGGTCATTGATGAAACTTTCCACATACATGTAAAAATGGATGCAAAATTCGAAAATCCATCTCAAAATATCTGAGGACTTACAGGAATGGCATAGAAAATAAAATTACTTACCGTATGCCAACATATTTTAATTATATCAAAGACAAAGATAATGTCAACCAATCGATATGCACAGAATGTTAGACTGAACCTATCCTGAAGAAACTAAGATGGCGTTTGTTATTGTCACGTGATATTTGAATGAATGAATGATGTCGAATGCATGCAGGGTCGTTTGATAGCCATATTTGGGGACCCCATTGGATACTTCTGTCCAGGTGCGGTTTCCAGGTTTCGGATGGCATTGCGGGCGAAAATAAAATAACTATTATTAGCAGTAGCTGGGATCTTTCCATTTATATTTCATTTCTATCAAGACAGGTAGCTAGCGTTAGTTGACAAGCTGAAAGTTGATACGGTTAGTAGTTTGATACAGAATAATGGATAATGAATGATAAACTACTAATTAGCCCTTTAGCTACTAACGAGCAGGTAGCTCTTGACAAACAGTCCCATCTCTAACAAAATTGTTCTTGGTTGTGACAGTGATTAACATTAGACCATGTTTCTTGTTTTTGTAGTTTTTAATTTGTTATTTGTGACAGTGTCTCTGATGCTGCCCAGGACGATGTTGTTGTCACGAAGTGTGTTAAGGAAGCCAGCAACATCCAGGCCATAGACAAGGCATCCGTGCACAGAATCTGCTCCGGTCAGGTAGTGCTGACCTTGGCCACAGCGGTCAAGGAGTTGGTAGAGAACAGTGTGGATGCTGGAGCCACGAATGTCGGTATGCTTCTTTTGTCTTCCGTTTGCCCTCTTTTTGTGTGCTCTAATACCATGAAACATTACCACAGTTTTGGCAAGATGGTGAGGCAATAAGAACAACATATTAAAATACATCTTTGAAGGAGGTCACATGGCTGAATGGATAAGAATGCACGTTCTTAAACATCTGGTGTGCTGATGCCGAGGTAAGGGGTTCAACACCTAGCCCGGACAGTAGGACTAAAATGTTGACTGCTCGTCCTTCATTTGGGGACAAATTACAAGTACCTGAAAAGTTAGAGTTGGTTCACCTGATGGCGAGGGACACTGGTAATAGGGAAAGCTATTCCACAAGCAAAATTCAGTCCAGTGCTATTAGAAGTAGTTTGTGTGGACTACGCTTTAGTTCAAAGCGAGCGAGTGCAAATATCTTTAAAGATATTTAAAAACAAACTTAGCATAATTCTAAGGGGATGATGTCAATTACCCACACCTTATTAACTCTTTATTGGCTGACTAGAGACTGGCATCTGGCACATTTAAAGTGTATGCCAATTTAAGACACGTGTGATAAACATGAGTTGAAGTAATTGTCATTGAAAGATTTAATAATGTTACAACAATGCTACTGAATATAGATGGAGGATGGTGGTGGAGGCAATGATAATCAGCTGTTGTTTTTGTTGTTGTTATTGTTAAACAACATAGACATTGGTGTGGCAAAGTAAAGGATAACAAATAAAATAATATCACAGATAATAGTAAAGGCAGTCGAGTCGAAGTCAGCTCATGTAAGTAGCACTGTGACATGTTGAGAGGGATTGTACTTCACTGAGGGTACAAGACAGTAGCAGAGAAAGAAGAAGATGGCATTAGAAGACTGTTTTTCATGGGGGGGGGGGGGGGGGTGTGGTAATAAAGAAGACATTCTGGGAGTATGATGTTAGGACTTCAACATTAGTCAGTAGATGTCATACCAGGGGTGATGTGAATATATGGTCGCCAGATGTCACACCAGGGATGATATGATAAATATATGATCACCAGATGTCACACCAGGGGTGATATGATAAATATATGATCACCAGATGTCACATCAAGGGGTGGTACGATAAATATATGGTCATTAGATGTCACATCAGGACAAAGATGGACAAAAACTATAACGTATAGCAGAGACTACATTGAAAAATAAGTTTTTGAAGTCCAGATTTAGGGCTTCATTTCAATGTCAGTTTTATCTGTTTTTTGTCTGTTGAGTGAAATTAAAAATTATGAGGCATTACTTATTGACCGTCCTTCATACATAGTTACTAGATGTCACATCAGGGACTTATAAGACACACATATAGTCACTAAATATCACATCAGGGGCTTATAAGACACACATATAGTCACTAAATATCACATCAGGGGCTTATAAGACACACATATAGTCACTAAATATCACATCAGGGGTTTATAAGACACACATATAGTCACTAAATATCACATCAGGGGCTTATAAGACACACATATAGTCACTAAATATCACATCAGGGGCTTATAAGACGCACATATAGTCACTAAATATCACATCAGGGGCTTATAAGACGCACATATAGTCACTAAATATCACATCAGGGCTTATAAGACGCACATATAGTCACTAAATATCACATCAGGGGCTTATAAGACGCACATATAGTCACTAAATATCACATCAGGGGCTTATAAGATGCACATATAGTCACTAAATATCACATCAGGGGCTTATAAGACGCACATATAGTCACTAAATATCACATCAGGGGCTTATACGATGCACATATAGTCACTAAATATCACATCAGGGGCTTATAAGACATACATATAGTCACTAAATATCACATCAGGGGCTTATAAGATGCACATATAGTCACTAAATATCACATCAGGGGCTTATAAGACACACATATAGTCACTAAATATCACATCAGGGGCTTATAAGACACACATATAGTCACTAAATATCACATCAGGGGCTTATAAGACACACATATAGTCACTAAATATCACATCAGGGGCTTATAAGACGCACATATAGTCACTAAATATCACATCAGGGGCTTATACGATGCACATATAGTCACTAAATATCACATCAGGGGCTTATAAGACACACATATAGTCACTAAATATCACATCAGGGGCTTATAAGACGCACATATAGTCACTAAATATCACATCAGGGGCTTATAAGACACACATATAGTCACTAAATATCACATCAGGGGCTTATAAGACGCACATATAGTCACTAAATATCACATCAGGGGTTTATTGGTGAAGTGGTCAAGCCGTTTGACTTGTGCTCCGAAGGTTGTGGGTTCGATTCCGGGCCGCGTCCTTCGGTTTACGAGTTAAATGTTTCGGAGACTCCTGTGGGTCGTTGCTAAAATCTATGGAGTTCGTGCTTTGTGCGACGCTTTCCGCGCTGCGGAAAGAGACCAAGCCATATGGGATAAAACCCGATGCAATGAAGTCGACCCTGTCGACTTTTAAGCAACTTTTTCTTTATAAGATAAATATATGGTTACCAGATGTCACATCAATATATCATATATTGGAGTACTGTTTATGTTGTATGTGGAATTTTATTTGTAGCGTATTATTGAAGTTGTTTAAATGTTGTCTATGGAGCACTGTTGGCTGAGTAATATCAATGCAATTTTCTCCAATAACAGAGATCAGACTCAAAGAGTACGGTAGTGAAAGCATCGAGGTCACCGACAATGGACTCGGAGTAGATGAAAAAGATTTTGAAGGCTTAAGTATGTTTCACTTTTCTTTAGTTTTGTTTTGTTTGTAATTGTCATGAGACAGTTTTGAAAAGTCAGTTTATTTGTTCATCTATGTCGTCTCAAAGCAGTTAGAGGTGTTGTCCAAGGAAAGCTTGGTGTTTATGCAGAAACAGTTTATCAGAGGAAATCTTGGTGTTTATGCAATCAGGGACAGTTGATCAGAGGAAATCTTGGTGTCTATGCAATCAGGGGCAGTTGATCAGAGGAAATCTCGGTGTTTATGCAATCAGGGACAGTTTATCAGAAGAAATCTTGGTGAACTTTACAGAGAAATGCTTGGTGAACTGTAGAGAGGAATGCTTGGTGAACTGTAGAGAGGAATGCTTGGTGAACTGTAGAGAGGAACACTTGGTGAACTGTAGCGAGGAATGCTTTGTGAACTGTAGAGAGGAATGCTTGGCGAACTGTAGAGAGGAACACTTGGTGAACTGTAGAGAGGAATGCTTTGTGAACTGTAGAGAGGAATGCTTTGTGAACTGTAGAGAGGAATGCTTTGTGAACTGTAGAGAGGAATGCTTGGTGAACTGTAGAGAGGAATGCTTGGTGAACTGTAGAGAAGAACGCTTGGTGAACTGTAGGTGATTGTAAATGAATGTGGAAGAAACCCCTGGAGTGAGAGGTAGGGTACAGATAACTAATTAAGGGTGCAACAAACGTATCATTAGGGAGCACCAGATAATGTGAAGACAACTCCAAATAACCTGCAGACTGGAGGGCATCCTCAGCTTTGACACATGTACTCACATGAGTTGAATCAAATGGAAATAACTCAGAGATATGATTGCTGTGTATAGATTTGGGTGATTGCTGTGTATAGTTTTGGATGATTGCTGTATATAGTTTTGGATAAATGACTCTTGTTTATATCAAGTGAAAGTATGCAGGCATAGAGAGAATGTTGATTTAAGTTGTCAACATTGTTTAGCATACAACTCACACAGGCTTCATACATGCCATAAGATACAGCTGCAGTTATTCTTCTTCTTCTTCTTCGTTCATCCGGATTTTTTTTCCGGATGTGACTGCGTTGTGCCTGTTTACAGCAGAGCTGCGTTCTTGCGCCGTTAGGCCGACACATCCGACTTCTGCTGGCATTTGTTGACCGGGTTAACCTTCCCGGGCAGCTGCAGTTATAATTGTAACAAAATGCATGCCATAAGAAGAATCATTTACTAAGACTTCGATGTGTATCTTTCCAGCTCTGAAATATCAGATATTCATATTTATTTTTCCATTTCTGAAACATCAACATGCACATTTTATAACTTTGATATTTATTCTTCCATTTCTGAAACATCGTACATGCACACTTCATGATCTTGATACTTATTCTTCTATCTCTAAAACATCACATCATTTGAGGATAAGTCAGTAAATATGCCACAAAATAGTGTGTAAAAAGATATATGAGATGCCAACCTGAAAACCATTTATTGTATGTACCTGGAAGAACACTATTAGAGCATGTCTTCTCCTGTATCAGCACACTGGGTGTGATGTTGTAAGGAAAGATTCATTCAGATCATGTTGTGTTCTCCAATCATTTGTCTGCGCACCCAATGTGAGCACACAGTGTAATAATTCAACTCATCATCCATTACGTTATAGTAGGCTAAACCAAGATAACATCCAGCTACAGCTGAAACACTGTCTGTCATTGCCCACCTGTCAGATAATCACCTTGACTCCCTGTGCTGTTGTGTTTGTTGCAGTCTACACAGAGTGTCCAGGTCAGGCTTCATCAACAATTTATGAACATCCTTTAGAGAACTGATCAACCCATTCATGTACCACTTTTTGTGACAAATACTTGCTGCCACAGACACATTTCCTTGTAAATATCCATAGCAGTAAGAACTCTGTCGTTCTTCTTCTCTTCCCCCCCCCCCCTCCCCCTTTGTTTTCACAACAGCACCATGTAAATCAGCGTTGCAATCTTTGGATGTGGTTGACATTTTCAACACCGCATTTGAGGGAAACTTTGTATGTGAATGCACAAATCTATGGTATTTATCGTCTCCAGCACTGCTAGAAGTAGCGAGTATAGACTACGCTTGAGTTTAAAGCAAGCGAGCGCAAAAAAAGGAAAAAAAAATTGTCTGCTACACACAAACATCAAGCTATATGGAATACCACATGACACCTTTATAAACTACTCATGAGCATTAGTAAATAACTATCTTACATCATTTTGTGACTTACTGACTAACTTACCCTCACACCGAATTTCATTCATATTTATTCTTCTAGCTCTGAAGCATCACACATCCAAGCTTCAGGACTTTGATGACCTGGTTAATGTGACCTCATTTGGGTTTCGAGGCGAAGCCCTTAGTTCACTTTGTGCACTGAGGTATGTGTCAGCATGAACATTGATGTGTATGTATAATCAGGGTACACTAAGATGTGTATGTGAAATTAGGGTGCATTGATGTGTATGTGTAATCAAATGCACTAAGATTTGTGTGTAATCAGGGTGCAGTGAGATATGTGTGTAATCAGGGAGCACTGATGTGTATGTGTTGTCAAGGTGCTCCAAGGTATGTGTTGCCATGTTGTTTCAGGGTATGTAGTCAGGATTGGTGGCCTTCTTACAATGGTGTCCAGAGTATAGATTATTATAATGGCAAGTGAGTGAAGTGTAGATGATACTGTGAATAGATTGCAACATGCTTGTAACACCTGTTAGCAGTTTCAGGATTTAAATTAAATTATCTTCTTCTTCTTCTTCTCTTCCTCCAGTTACAGTATTGGGGGGAGATGAAAACATCTTTTATGCACTCTTTCAAAAGCTCTTTGTAAATTGGTATTCATTTCTCTAAGGTTGTTCTTGATACCATTCTCCATCTTGTCCCCTAGCTCTGTATCCATTATATTTCTTCAGTGTGCTTTTTGTGACAGATGGTACCAGGGCAATCCTGTGACCATTCAATCTGTTCTTTCATGAAGGGCATGTCTCGTTTCAGACCTAATTTCCTCAATCCTAATTCTATCTCTCACGGTTACTCCTGCAGTACTTCTAAGGCTTCTCATTTCTGTTATGATGTTATATTATGATGGGGAGAAAAAGCACACATACTTGTTTGCCTGAATTTACTTAAAAAAGTCTTGATGTACCTGCCTTTGTTCTTACACATCTTTTGCTTGACATACCCCAGAGACAAGTTTGAGGAGGGGGGGGGGGGGGGGAAGAAACATCCCAAATAAGTATGTCTTTACAAATGTTTACTGGTTCAGGGTGACTGAGACGTGCCTTGACTATGTTTATTTGTGTGTTGTTTGTCCATGACCCCTACCCCGATCAACCTCAGAAGAGAAGTTATAATGAGGGCCTATCCCAGCCTCAGGTTAATAATCCTGTGACCAAACCAGCCACATTTAGAATGTTAATTTGAAAGAGATTGTTGTCCGTAGGGGTCACTGCTATGGTTTAGTTGTGATGTGTTTACAAGGTTATCAATTTGTTGTTTGCCACAACAGTGTTGTTTATTGTATTTTCAGCAACATGGTGATCACGACCCGGCACACGTCTGCTGCTGTTGGCACCAGGCTGGAATTTGATCTCAATGGGAAAATTGTTTCCAGGAAGTCTGCGCCCAGACAAGTATGATGGCACGTCTTGTCCCCATCATGGTTCTTTCTGAGACTGGCTGCCTCTCGGCATCTCCCGTCAGTTTTGTTGGAAGCATCCCCGCTGAGATGTGATGCATCATGGCACATCTTGTACCCATCATGGTTTTTCCCCCATATTTTTTCCATTTCCCCCCAATTTTTTTCATTTTTGTGAGGATGCTGACGATAATCGTCACTGTATGTGTGTGTAAAATGTGAGAGTTTATTCATACTAGTTTCAGTGATTATGTGAGGCAGCGTGTATGTGTCTAGATGTGTGGGTGTGTGTATATATATATGTGTGTGTATGTTTGTGTATGTATGTGTGTGTGCATGCATGCATTTATGTTGGAACCATCCCCACTGAGATTTAGTGTGTTCTGGAAAATGTCAGAATCTGGCAAGGTCAGCTCGTCCAGGCATCAATGTCCACAGATAAAAAGTGGACAAGTAAAGTGCCCTGTTACACCTGTCTGGCTTTGGGGTTAGTGAATGCAGTTTCATAATTCCCTAACATATGTGGTCGAGGGTTTGCAATCAGCATAAGGAGGTTTGGGAATAGATGACTTCATGTTGATCTCCGTGGTATGTGTGTTGGTCATTTAGACAGCAGTTTCAGACTACTGAACGTAAAATTTCCTGGTAAATCCACACACACAGCCAATAAATGCTGGGGTTGATTGCAATGTCTTGTAAAAGAACGTGCAACTGGGTTTTAGTCTAAGAGTCTGTCAGAATGTTGCAGTCTAAGAGTCTGTAAGAATGTCGCTGAGTCTTAAGTCTGTCAGAGTGTCGCTGAGTCTAAGTCTATGAGTGTCACTGAGTCTAAGAGTCTGTCAGAGTGTTGCAGTCTAAGAGTCTGAGAGTGTGTCAAAGTGTCGCTGAGTCTGAGAGTCTGTCAGAGTGTCGCTGCGTCTGAGTCTGTCAGAGTGTTGCTAAGTCTAATAAGAGTCTATAAGAGTGTTGCTGAGTCTAAGAGTCTAAGAGTGTTCAACCGAAACAAGAGATTGCCAGTGTTGGAGATCTGTTACAGTTAACCTTCATTGCTGAGATGGCACTTGATTGATTCTTTGGTTTGAGTGAATGGGCTTTATTTTCTCCTATACATTTCTATTGGGGTATTGTAGCTGTGCAGTTGGACAATGTTTGTGAGTTTGTCTGTTTGCTTATCTTAGGTTGGTACGACAGTCCAAGTGAACAACATCTTCCACACGTTACCTGTACGGCAGAAAGAGTTTCACAGGAATCTGAAAAAGGAGTTTGCGAGGCTTATACATGTGCTGAATGCATACTGCCTGATCAGCACCAGGGTTCGCATCTCCTGCAGCAATCAAGTAGCCAAAGGGTGAGTACTGCTGGCTGAGAGACAGACGGTTAGGAATCTCTGCTTCCAGTGAAAGTATTGCCAAGGCCTGGGATCAGACAGGGATGTTTACTTTCAGTGATTGTATTCTTTAAGGTCAGTGGGCCAGACAGGATACTTCCAACAGTTCTCACAGTCGTAGCCTGAGTGGTGAAGCTAGCCATAGAAGGCAGTACAACCAGAGTTTATATCAAAGAGCTGCATGATTGGTTGGTTGGTGAATTCTAGGGAAGGCAGAGTTTTAACTCTTGTCAGTCAGATGTGTTGCCGCTGATGTTGTCTGAGGCTTGCTTCTCTTGGAGTCAGGTTGGACTTCTTTTTCCTGGCCTGATACCAAAGTACCATTTCCATGGGGAGAGCTTTCCTTTGCCTCTCCAAGCTCAGAGACAGGTAGGGTGTGCAAGGTCCAGGCGGGTTCTGTGTGCAGACAGTTGACTGAATCGCTGTGGAGGTCTGTTGGTTGTAGAATCACTTTCATCTTCGTTCTGTGCACAGACAGTTGACTGAATCACTGTGGAGGTCTGTTTGTTGTAGAATCACTTTCATCTTTGTTCCGGGACATACAGGAGTTGAGGGCATTGAACGAGCTGATATACTTGCTGACTCTGCATCCCCTGCAGATTGCCAGCCCATGGATCATGCTAATGATATTAATGCCCTTAGAGGGATGTTAAGAGCGGAGGACTTTGACTTCAGTGAATCCACATCATTGCCCAGAATGAGAGACTCAGGAGTAGGAATTGGCATGGCTAGACACGAGAGGCACATCGAGAGAACGAGGCATCTCATCAACCAACACAACTGACACTATCAGCTGTAAGACTGATGCATATGTTGGGGAAGGATCTGAGCATGATCTGTGGACTTGTCTGGAGTGCACTGATGACACCCCAACAGATAACAGAGTGTGCAAGACCAGTACTAGAACTTTACATCTGTGGATAGGTGTTAGGATGATAGCACGTCACGATTCAGCTCAGCAAATACAGACTCGCTGGGAATAGGCACAGTTGGGGATGTTTCCTCCACAGGTTTGAAGTACTTCATTGCCAACAGACTCCAACCCAACTCCCAGAGGTTTTACAGCTGGAAGATAGGATCCAAGCCTTCTGTCACACAAACAGACTTTGTGATCATGTTACGCCACAGTCTGTTCCCTCTGTTATCTTGATAAGTCTGACAGCTGAAGCTTTACTTGTGACTTTGTCAACTCATTCAGCATTTTCTACCTCTGTCGACCTTTGTCTCTAATACCCTCCATCTGTCCAGTTGTTATCTCCCATCTGCCCAGTTATCTCCCATCTGCCCATTTGTTTTCTCCCGTCTGCCCAGCTGTTATCTCCCATTTCCTGACTTCCAAGGACGGAGACGAGTCGCACACACAGAATTTTCTATATCTGGTCTTTGCCTAGGTTATTTTACACGTTATCTCTGTGTTAATGTTTTCATCTGTTGCTATCATTGACTCTGCAAACAAAGCTGAAAGTCTACATAATCTGCCTTAGGAAGATATTGAAGATTAAACAAGACAAAACAAGATCCGAGACACTAAAGTCCTAGAAAGAGCATCCATGCCCAGTATCCACACTACTAATGAAGAATCAGATTCGCTGGGCTGGTCACTTGACTCACATGCCAGATCACAGGCTCCCTAAACAAATTTTTTACGGCGAACTGCGTTGTGGTAAACGCTCCCAAGGTGGCCAGAGGAAACACATTCTGAAAATCTCACTGAAAGCTTTTGGAATTCATCTCTACACCTGGGAGACTGCTGCGAAAGACCAAAATTTGTGGCGTACATCATTATGCAAGGGTGCAGTCACTTGTGAAGCAACCAGGATTGCAAGAGTTGTGAAGAACAGGCTGGATAAAAAAAACCACTGCAGGAGATCCTCCTCCATAAACGTCAAAGCATTATTTGCCCACATTGTCAAAGAACATTTCGAGCCAAAATAGGCCTTATCAGCCATCTTAGAACTCACAGCTCCATACTTTCAACCCCCACTGGATGAAATGAATGGTCATCATCATGCTTGATGGACAAACAACAATCATTGACTTTAGATGATTGAATGTCTCATTTTTGTTTCATTCCTATCCTCTTCTTGTCTCTGTAAACTCTGCTTACTTTTCTTCCTTGGTCATTAGCATAATTTTGTATTGTTGTGTAATCCTTCCTGTCCACTGTCCATGATATTACCTCATTGATTATCAGTCAGTATCTCTCTTCTGTACATTATCACATTGTTTGTCAGTCAGTAGCTTCTCTCAGTATGTATGAAATTCCTGAGGTGTTGTTTATGTTTTGAAGGAGTCGCAGTACTGTAGTATCAACAAATGGCAACGAGTCACTGAAGGAAAATATTGCCAACATCTTTAGCCCCAAACAGGTAATTATCTTGTTGGTCACATGCTGTTTTGCATGTGTGTGTGTGCATGTGTGTGTGTGTGCATGTGTATTTTTTTTTTTGAGGATAGTGGGTGTGATTTTGTTGTTGACACAGTTGCCTGTAATTTTGCTGTCTCTGTCACACCTTCTTTTTTCTGACATGTCTGAGTTTGTATGTGTGTGATTTTTGTGTGTGCGGATGCAATCGTCTGTAATATTGCTGTCTCTGCACACTTGTTTTTTTTCTGATGTATGTGTGTGTGTGTGCATGCGTGCACGTACGTGCATGCAGGCACGCACGCTCGCAGATGCACATGTGTGTGTGTTTGTTTTTTTGACATAACTTCCAGGAATGTTTGTCTCTGTCAGTTTTTTTCTTCTGATTTTTATGTCTTGTGACACCGTGGAACACTGCCTAAGGTCCATGTGTTAGTGAAGATCTGTAACAGCTTTGCTGTGGCCTCTGTTCCTAGGTTCCTGATAATTTCATTGGAGATACCATCAGCTCCTGGTGACTTTCTCATTTTAAGTTTTGATATTGCTAGCTCCAGTTCACTGATTGTGATAGGTGCCTCCATAACCTCATGTACTATTTCCGTGTGTCCTGAATGTTGCCATTTCTCTCGAATCTCTTGTTGTTTCTCTGGACTAATTTCGATATTGTTATCTTGTGTGAATGAGTCCTCAAAATGGTCAACTTCTTGCTTTCCTGTTAAGATGTTTCCATCTTTACTTACAAGCTCATTTTCTACATTTAGAAAAACTGGCGATGGTCACTGCCACCTAGCTGTTTCCTAGCAATTCGTTTAATGTTCCACTCCAGTTCTGGTGAATGAAATGCCAGGTCAGGTATAGTTGTAGTGTGCCATGATCTCGAGTAGAAGGTATGTGGGTCCGATGGCTTGTTAATCAGGATGAATCTATTCTCATCCTGCCAGTCTTCCAGTCTCTCCTCTCTGGTCCATGTGATCATAGCCCCAGCTCTGCGAGTGGCTGTTGAAATCGCCACACACAATCATTTTTCCTTTTAATGGTAGTGTGTCCAGTGCCTGTGGGCGGTTATTTGGATAGTAGTAATTTATCAGGTGAAGGTCTGTATTGTCTGTCTTAAGTGCCTGATACACAGCCCCTTCCATGTAAACTTCAATTTGGGAAGCAGGAATGTTGTTTTTGACAATGGTCAGTATCCCACCCTTTCGCCTGTCCTTTCGGTCAGATCAGTAACACTGGTAGCCTCTGATTTTGAAGGCTATATTTTCATTGAGGTGAGTTTCTTGCAAAAAACATACACTTACATTTTCTTTGGCCAAGATGTTTTCTAGTTGTATTCTTTTTTCGTTATTACCCTCTGCATTCCAGTGCATTATTTCAAATCTTTGTTTGATATGGCCAGACACTCTATTGTCAGGCCCTCTGGCTCCACAGGACATCTGAGAAGGACCTCCAGTAGTTGTGGTTAGACCCTTACGAGGCATAAGGCCCGGCACTGCACCTGCCTGGGGGTCCAGAGCTGGGCAAGCACCATAACATGTAGCA
>JACEFZ010002617.1:0-29698 GCA_014155875.1 Cepaea nemoralis
GTTCCCGTCTGAAACCTGCTCTGAACATAAAGTTAGTACTGATACCTGTAAGGCTTGCCAGACTATCAAAGCTTATGAAAAGAGAACCCCTGGTCTTTTCAAGTTAGAATACGAAGGGGATGGAATGGTATCCTTATGTAGTAAAACATACCATTGTTTCGGAGACTACAATAAAACAAGCACAAAGGGCCTCACCAAACACCACAACACACACCTAGACAGACAAACATTTTTAGATGTACTTGACACACAGACAGCGACTGGCGGGACAAATGTAGGTTTCAAAACACAAGACACGTCTATGTACACATACACACAACACAGAAACTCGCTATCCTATTTCTACATAAAACGTCAAGTTCACAAAGACAAGGTCACTACATCACCCCTAGACATATAACACGTCCTAGTGTACTTATGTATATATGTTTTCTACTGTTTGGTGTCCATATGTTCTATTAAAGTGGTCATATGTGTGAAATGTCTATATAAAAGACCCAATGTCACGTTTGTCACGACCAATAAAAATGAATGTACTTTGTCAATGGTTTGACTCTTCTACACACTATTGGAAATATGATGAAAAATAAAAAGTTATGAAAACGAACTCTTGTTTGGTTTTTTAGTGGTACGAATGATTTTTCTTGTTAACCACTGCAAAAGGGTGCTTCATGTTGATTATGTGGTACACACATGTTTACTACACAACCCAAAACATAAGAGTTAAATATCTCCCCTACATACCACCCCTTACCCCAACTTCATGACCGAGGGGGAGTGAAAATCAGCCGAGGTCAAGGTCAATCCGGATTAATCCGGCAAATCATACCCGAATCCTACATTTATAACTACTTACTATGAAGACCTACAACAAACACTGAACGTTGTAAAATCATCAGATGTCCTAATTGTCATGGGAGACATGAACGCAAAAATTGGAAAAAAATCAATATAAGCAGATAGTAGGGCAATATGGTATGGGAAACAGAAATGACAGATGAGACTGGCTGATACAGTTCTGCGAAGAAAACAATCTTATACATAACCCAACGAAAGTGTACACGTGGAAAAGCCCTGGAGATAGAACAAGATACCAACTTGATTGCATTATGATTAGAAATAGATTTAAAATCAATGTTAAAAATGCCAAAACATACCCTGGTACCGATATTAACTCTGACTATAATCCTGTAGTCTTAAAATTGCAAATAAAACTTAAAACCCCAGGAATAAGGGCATCGAAGACACTTCAAGTATATCGGCATTGAAACAACCAGAAATAAGTCAACTATATATGGTTGAAGTAAAAAATAGATATGATGGGCTAATCATTGAAAGTATGGAACAATATCGACGTGAAAATACCGAGGATAAAATTAATACAAAATGGGAACGTGTAAAAACCAGTAAAAAACAGATTGCAAATACCACCTTGCCAGTGAGGTTAAATAAGGGGGGTGCGGGGGGGGGGGGGTGCGGGCCGCACCGGGTGACACCATCAAGGGGTGACACCAAAATAAAAAAATTGCAAATTTGACAAAGCAGACATAGCTCTGTCTAGTCGGGTGTCATAACCGTTCATTGTTAAATACATGAGCAGGCACAGGGTGCCACCATGCAGAGCGTCTGGTGCTTAAATGAATAAGACTCAGAGCTCAGAGCTGCTCGGAGCCTCGGAGTAGAATCGTGGGTCATTTGCCAACGCGCCAATTAATGACGTATGGAGTCACGTGGTTGCAGAAAATGACAGACATTGTTTACACGTTCGTTTTTTATGTAAATAATTATTTTTTCGAAATTTTATAATTTTATCAATATCACTAAAATATAAATATTTTCAAGTAAATTAATTAGGACAGGGCATAAATTTTAAAGGAGAAAAACAGCGGCAGGCTTCCACTTAAAAAAGTTAGTATTACTATACTATAGTATACTAGTAGTTTACTACTACAATAAATTAATAATTACGGCTTACACACGTTTTTCTATCTGTCTGAAAAATATATATTTTAATTTTTTAATTAAAAAGATGGAAATAGAAAAATAAATAACGGTTATGTAATTTTTCGAACCAACGAGTCACTGTTGAGACTGCCACACGCAGATCCCCCCAATAATTGATGCGGTTACTGACATTCGCCAGCAATTCGCAATATAAAATAATAAAATATATTTAAATAGTGAGCACAACCCACTACTGGCAACGCCGATCGCATTCTGGTATGAACCTAAGGCCTATCCACGTCAATATGGAAGCACTATACTCGAGTTTCGTCCTCATTTGAGCTCGTCAGTAGTGCATATCCCTGACCGGATCCGGAAACAGTCCCGGATCACGCGTGTAAAGCGGGTGTGTAAGCACGCGGCACACACTGGACACACCAAATTATCACAACAGAACATCACAACGCTACCCATCGTAGGCTATGCTCAAGATTGCCCAATCGCCGCGACCGACGTCCGTCAATTGATGGGATCTGAACGATCAGGACTTCTCACTGGCAAGGAACACCAGGCCTCCTAAATCCTGTGCATAGCGTACGATGGGTAGCGTTGTGATGTTCTGTTGTAATAATTTGGTGTGTCCAGTGTGTGCCGCGTGATTACACACCCGCTTCACACGCGTGATCCGGGACTGTTTCCGGATCCGGTCAGGGATATGCACTACTGACGAGCTCAAATGAGGGCGAAACTCGAGTATAGTGCTTCTATATTGACGTGGATAGGCCTTAGGTTCATACCAGAATGCGATCGGCGTTGCCAGTAGTGGGTTGTGCTCAATATTTAAATTTCAAATCCCGAAATAACCACATAATCAATAAAATATATGTCATGAAATGACAGTCGTGCATTGGCGACAAAACTTCCTGATAATAGTTAAGAAGTGTTGCAACGAATATTGTTGCCCGCCGGTTACATTTGTATATGAATCCATTAATTGTGCCTTGCAGCATTTGCCATCCGCATCGTATGCAGGTTGGTATGTTCAATACTCCATTAGCCAGTAAAAAAGTTACAATCCACTCAAACTTGTTACAATGAAATAAAAAGAGTTGTAACTTCCATGGACAATATTTAAAAAAATTTAATATTTTGTATGACAAGTTTTCTTTTTTAGACGGTTCTTTTTAGTGTACATAATCATTTTTTAATTACATTTTAATTCTACGGTAAACAACGCAATTTAACCTAAATAACTATATTTATTAAATTATGAATAAATCATAAATGTTTGGATTATAATTATTTATACAGATTTCATATATTTATATTATATCTTTTTGTTTAGTTGTATATTTTTAAGTCCCTAATTTATTATAGATTATTATTTTAGAATATTCCATCATGCCACATGGAGTGCACAAATCAAAGAGGCTTAGTGGATGCGAGCAGCGAAAAGCAAAGAAGAAAGGATGTGAATCACTAAAATCACTACCTGGATTCATGCTTCAATATGTCAAGAGACCAAGTGATGGACAAGGTTCATCAAAAGACGTTCTTCCTCAATCTACAATTGATAAGGATTCCTCCCATGCTGACAGCATGCATTCTTCAAACGAGCAACAAGAGCCAGAAATGGAAGAGAATCACGAGATTGATGCACAAATACATAATGAAATAGCAGTGGATGAAGTTGAAACAGAAATGCATGCTGAAAATGATTCTCGTCATGATACTGTAAATGTGATGAGTCAAGTGGATGAGAAAAATTGGAATATTTTATCTGATGCTTCTTTCTGGAATGCACCAGTTCCAGATCATTTTCGAGTTGAAATTATCACAAGAGGAAGTTGTTCTTTTCAGAACAAGAATGGGCCTTTCAGTACTGTGACAAGGCAAGGTGCAAAGACTAAAGGAGATGTGCGCCAGCTGTCAAAAGAATGGTTCTACAAGACGATGCCAAATGGTGAGAAAATACTGCGGTCATGGATGGTTTACTCGCCCGTCAGTGAGAAATTATACTGCTTTTGCTGCAGACTCTTTGCTGTTAATGTAACAGAACAAACATCAAAATTTGTCACTGGGTTTCAGCAGTGGTGGAAGCTGAGCCCAAAATTACATAATCATGAGATATCGGATGACCATCTAGATTGCCTTGAAAAATGGAAAACATTGGCAGCAGGCCTTAAGCTGCACAAAACAATTGATGCCGACAGTGTTGCTGTAATGGATAGGGATAAAAGAAAATGGAGGGATATCTTGCACAGGTTGCTTGATATCACATTGTTTCTTGCTAAGCAAAATCTGGCATTTCGTGGCCATAAGGAAGATGCATCTTCGTTGAATAAAGGAAACTTTCTTGAGATGGTTGAGATGCTTTCTAAATATGACCCTGTGTTGAAAGAGCACCTAATGAGATTAAAGCGAACTACATCTGTAACAGTAAAAGCATCCATATCTTATCTTTCACCAGAAACTCAGAATGAATTTATAACTGTTCTGGCAAATCATGTGAAGGAAATTCTTGTAAATGATATAAAGGCTGCAAGGTATTTTTGGAATTATGTTCGACAGCACACCTGACATATCACACACTGACCAGATGTCTGAGGTGATCAGATATGTGAAAATCCACAATGGGGAAGTTGAAGTGAGAGAAGTGCTTCTAGGATTTTTCCCTTTAAAGGGGAAAAAAGCTGATGACCTCAGTTCAGACATTTTAAAAAATCTAGAAAGTGATGGACTTGACATAATGATGTGCAGAGCTCAAGGTTATGATAATGCTGCCACAATGTCTGGAATTCATGGAGGTGTTCAAGCCATTCTGAAAAGAAAGAATAAGAAAGCTATTTTTAACGGATGCGTGGACCATTCGCTTAACTTGTGTGGTCAACACTCTTTTGCTGAAAATGCTTTATGTGTAACATTTTTTGGAACTCTTGAGAGAATGTATTCCTTCTTTGCTGCTTCCACCCATCGATGGGATGTTTTAATTGAACACACTGCAATGTCGATTAAAAGGCTATCAACAACACGCTGGAGTGCACATCATGCTGCTGCTAAACCGGTGAAAGATAAGTTTGATGAATGTGTGGCGGCGATTGAAGCTCTATGTGATCCTCGTGAAAATGTGGAAACAAGAGGTGCAGCACAAGGTCTTTTACCTGCTGTCTGTGATTTCACGTTTCTGTGCTACCTTTAATTTTGGGCTGCTGTACTTGAGGAAGTTAATTTGACACAGCAGTATCTGCAGACTAAAGGCTTAACTCTTGACAAAGTAGTGACCAAGATAGAGGCATTAAGACTTTTTTCTGCTGGAGAAGCGCAGTCACTTAGTGGAGCATGCAATTGAACAGGCACTTTTAAAAGCAGACCAATTTGGAATAACAGTAGAGAGAAGATTAAGGTTCAAGAAGAGAATGGCAGGGGAACAACTCAGAGATGTTTCAGATGCTGGACTCACTATGCAAGAAGAAAACAATAGGGCGATGCTGTTGTGTATTGATCGTTTTCATTCTGAACTCCAGACCAGATCAACAGCGATCAAGGAAGTAGCAAATATGTTTGAGGCTATTCAAGCCAAGAGTCTTCTATCAGCAACTGAAGAAGTGTTGCTGGTGTCAGTTCCAAAATTGACCACTTTCTATGATGAGCTATCCGAAGTAGAGCTTTTAAAAGAAATACCAAGGCTGAGAAGACACCTGAAAGCAGCAGATATTGATATCCACAAAGCCAAAGACTGGTCAATATTTGATATTTTAAAATTGATAGTTGACTGGGATTTCCTTGAATCTCTCCCAATACTCTCACTAAGCCTACAACTATTTCTTACGATCTGTGTGTCTGTGGCTTCATGTGAGAGGAGCTTTTCAAAACTGAAACTTATAAAGAACTATTTGCGATCAACCATGGGACAGTCAAGACTTTCTGATCTGGCT
Organism: Cepaea nemoralis; assembly: GCA_014155875.1. NCBI lineage: Eukaryota > Metazoa > Mollusca > Gastropoda > Stylommatophora > Helicidae > Cepaea > Cepaea nemoralis. The sequence continues at coordinate 5,880 of JACEFZ010002617.1, forward strand.
ATATTATCAATTGAAAGTGATATGGTGAAAGATATTGATTTTGATGATGTGATTGACAGGTTTGCAGCTTTAAAGACCAGGATGGGAAACTTTTAATTTTAAATAACAGAAATTTTAATTGATTATGTGGTTGTTTCGGGATTTGAAATTTAAATATTGAGCACAACCCACTACTGGCAACGCCGATCGCATTCTGGTATGAACCTAAGGCCTATCCACGTCAATATGGAAGCACTATACTCGAGTTTCGCCCTCATTTGAGCTCGTCAGTAGTGCATATCCCTGACCGGATCCGGAAACAGTCCCGGATCACGCGTGTGAAGCGGGTGTGTAACCACGCGGCACACACTGGACACACCAAATTATCACAACAGAACATCACAACGCTACCCATCGTAGGCTATGCTCAAGATTGCCCAATCGCCACGACCGACGTCCATCAATCGATGGGACCCGAACGATCAGGACTTCTCACTGGCAAGGAACACCAGGCCTCCTAAATCCAGTGAGCAATAATCATTGTATATAATATATTAATAATTGTATAATAATAATTGATTATTGTTCACTGGATTTAGGAGGCCTGGTGTTCCTTGCCAGTGAGAAGTCCTGATCGTTCGGGTCCCATCGATTGACGGACGTCGGTCGCGGCGATTGGGCAATCTTGAGCATAGCCTACGATGGGTAGCGTTGTGATGTTCTGTTGTAATAATTTGGTGTGTCCAGTGTGTGCCGCGTGGTTACACACCCGCTTCACACGCGTGATCCGGGACTGTTTCCGGATCCGGTCAGGGATATGCACTACTGACGAGCTCAAATGAGGGCGAAACTCGAGTATAGTGCTTCCATATTGACGTGGATAGGCCTTAGGTTCATACCAGAATGCGATCGGCGTTGCCAGTAGTGGGTTGTGCTCAATATTTAGAAATTTTAATGTTAAATAACAAAAATTTAACTGTGTCCGAGTTTGTCGAAGTTCTTTATTTATGTTTTACCTGAAGTATTGAAGTTATATTGTTCAATTTGTTTTCTTTCTTATGTCCTTATTAACTTTTTGACTTATTTTACAAACATTACTATATGCGATTATATATGGTACAGGAACACTCGGAAGAAGACCATGGTGAAAGTCTAGAGGGGTGACACCAAGAGTTTACCGCACTGGGTGACACCAACCCCAGTGACGCCACTGCAACAATACACACGGGCGTCTGATTTCACTACCCAGAGACTAGGGGAAATTTTATTACTGGAAGTCCACGTGGATTTTTTAAATAAATCCCGGTCCTCACCGGGGCCTGAACCCGGGACCTCCAGCACTCGAGGCAGACACCATACCTCGAGACCACTCAGCCCCCTTGTGAATTGCGCTTGTAACCCTTGGCGATAGCGCAGTCATTGTTATAGTGTTGTGCTTGTGGGTCACGGGCACACGTCTTTACTTGCCCGTATATCACCAATGAAGAACTCATCCTCATCATCATGTGCCATGCCGATATGTCATGTCATGTTTCGTCATCTCACACAATCACCAGAGTCGTGGATCAGCTCAGCGTTCTTGTCTCGATCATGTCATCCAGTTATTTATTTTTCTGCCTTCCCCTTGTTCTCTTCTCCTCGATCTTGGCAGTTGTCATCAAGTTCTCCAATTTATTTCTTCTCATAACGTGACCAATAAATTGTGACTGTCAACGTCTAATTTTTCTAATCAGTTGACGGTTTTCATTTGTTTTTTGTACGACTTGGTCATTGGTTTTTCTGTCTGTCCATGACATTATTTGCATATTCCCCAGAAACCACATCTCCACTGCCATCAGATGTTTTCAGAGTATCCGCTCATTGTCCAAGTTTCACATCCATACAAAAGTATAGGTACTATGTAGCACCTTAACACTCTTTTTCTGACATATTTTTTATTGGTCAGTATGTTTTCCATTCTGCTAAAAGTCTACCTTCACCATGGCGATTCTTGTTCTAATCTCTTCGAGGCATCTCACATCAGATGTTATGACTGTTCCGAGATAATTGTACCGATTCACTTGTTTAAGAATATCCCCATGTACTTATATATTACATTGTAGTATTTCCTTCGTCCTAGTGACGACCGTAATCTTGTTGTTCACTGTGGGCAATAACCCCATTTAAATCTTACAAATCCTGCTTATTGCTTGAAATCAATACTGTATATCCGCATATCTATTGTTATTAATGTTACGTTCCCCGATTGTGATCTGTCGCCCACCTCTCTTAATATGCTGATATTGACCTACCTCTTTATAGCAGTTTGTTGTTTCCTATATATGTATTTTTATAATTTCTAGATCTGCAAGTATCTATACTATGTTGACATGTCTTACTGTATCGAAAGCCTTTGTGTAGTCAATAAAGCAAAGATGTGGGTCTTTGCTTACTTCTGTAGAGCGTTCAGTTAATGTTCTCAGCATATACACCGCATTTATTGTACCCTTGTCTTCCACGAGCCCACTCTGTTCTTCCCCTATTTCGGGTTGTATTTTCTTCTTTAACTGTCATAAACTGTCATTTACTGCCAATATAGTACCTTGCGGTATATGGCAGGGAGTCTTGAGCCTGAGAAATTCAGGCCAGTTTTAGCAAAATCTTCGTGATGTGGCTCACTATACTAATTGTTCGCTGTTGATCATTCCAAGGCTCCTGATTTCTTCGGGATTGCAATAAACATAGAATTACATAATTCAAGAGGTATATCTCCAGTATCATATATTGCGTTCAGCTGTCTTGTGACTTGGTCTATTCAAAATTCTTCTAAGGCATTGATCATTTCTGCTGTGATGTTATCTAGACCGCGGGTCTTGCCAATTTTCACATGGTTGAAAGCATTCTGAACCTCCATCTTCAAAACTGATGTCCTTTTATTATTCCAAATATCATACTTCACATGTCTTGTATCATCATAAAGGTTTGCATATAATCCGGTAAAATGGTGATGGAATAATTGTGCTTTTCGTAGAGGTACGCTGTTTTGTGTTTTTATGGGGGAGGATGTGAAATTTTTCGTAACCGTTTTAGGAATGTTTAGGAAGAAACCACGGAAGGCAGGTGGTGGATGGAAGTTTGAGGACATCCGACAGATAGTTGTTGGTTATGGTCTCAAGTTTCTTGTCCCTTTAACGGGACAATGGCTACTATTGTCACTGCTATGAAGGAAATCAGTGGCAAACTACCTTCTTTACAGATGCCTAGTTTATCATGATTAGTCTTTGTGGCGAAGTGGTCAAGCCGTTTGACTCGGGCTCCGAAGGTTGTGGGTTTGATTCCAGGCCGCGTCCTTCGGTTCGCGAGTGAAATGTTTTGGAGACTCCTGTGTGAGTCATCGCTAGAGCTACGGAGTTCGTGCTTTGTGCGACGCTTTCTGCTCTGCGGGAAGAGAACGATCCATATGGGATGAAAACCCGGTGCAATGAAGTCGACCCTGTCGACTTTTAAGCGACTTTTTTTCCAAATCGCATAACGTCACAAGAAAATGAAGTACTATTGTAAGAGAACTGAACTCCAGACATTCACATCATCGGGCTAGTTGTGTGACATACATGTGAGAATATATATATATATATATCTGTGTGTGTACGAGCATATTTGTTTGACAGTGTGTGTGTGTGTGTGCATGTCTCTCTCTCTCTCTCTTGTATGTATATCTGTACGTCTGATGTGCATATATGTCTGTTTATCCAAGGTGGCCAGAGGAAACGCTTTAAAGACACTGAAAGCTTTTGGAATTCATCCTGACACATGGGAGACTGCTGCTAAAGACGGTAATTCGTGGCGTACATCATTACATAAGGGTGCAGTCACTTGTGAAGCAACCAGGACTGCAAGAGCTGTGAAGAAAAGGCTGGACAGAAAAACTACTGCAGGAGATCCTCTTCCTGGAACGTCAAGCATTCTTTGCCCACATTGTCAAAGAACACTTCGAGCCAAAATAGGCCTTACCAGCAATCTTAGAACTCACGGCTCCATACTTTCAGCCCCACTGGATGAATTGAATGGTCATCATCATTCTTGACGGACAAACAACACATGTCTGTTTATGTATATGTGCGTCTGTATGTTTTGTATATATGTGAGTCTGTCATTCATATGAATAAATATGAATAAACGAAAGAGCAGAGAGGCTTGCAGGCTTGGCTGCTGTTGGGAGTGAAGAGCAATGGACCAGGCTGACATTTTGAATGTCCGCATGGAGGCAGGACGAGTAAATGACTCAAGGGAGGGATGTGATTCTGCAATTTTGACCAAACTGCAGGAACATCAAGTTCAATGGGACTGCACTAGACAAGAGCGCCATGCGGGAAGCCAAAGATGAACAGTTGACCAACACAGAACTGCTGTCTTCAGTGCTATGCCTGGGATTTCCACCAAACCATTACCATCCATCACCTGATATCACCAGTGAATGGTAGCTCTCTCTCTCTCTCTCTGTTTGCATCCGTGTGTGATGTTATCTATTTGTTTAAACGTAACACAAACTGATAGTTTGTCCCCGCTCCGACACCAATTTGAGAAACGCTGAGGTTTAGTCTCATATTATATTCTGAGTCATGACCTCTAGAGTTGAAAAAATTCTGCATCATCTCGTGTCAGTACACAGCTTGGGATTCTGACATAAGTAGCAACATTCTTTTTTCTTCAAATTTTCATTTTCTCTTCATTGCTTTCATTTTTCCATCTTTTTATTCTTCTCATCCTGTCCTTATGCCTTAATGTAGTCACCAGAGGGTCGTCTCTGTGACTATATGTTGTGTTTTGTGTATGTATATGTTTGCTGATGAAGGCTAGTCGCCGCAACGCCTTTTGTATGTGTCGTAATCCTGTTCTGTAAAGCTGCATTACTTTGTGTTATTTTATATAGTTTATATGAAACAGTAGATACTGAGGAGGGTTTGACCACTTAAGAACTATCAGTTCCATGTGGCGTAATGTGGATGATTTGTTGACTAACGAACTAATGAATAAACGTGTATTTAAATATGTATATATTTGTCTGTGTATGTGTATATCAATAAACATGCATGTGTCTGTATGTCTGTGTATGTAATGTGCACATATGTGTGTGTATGCACATGCTTATAAATAAAAAAGCTTAGTTAAAATCATTTAAAATCAATCTGCATTCAGGTGGAATCAAAGACATGCAAAGCCAAGTTACAGAATCAATTTATTATAAAAATTCTGGTATCAGAGAATTAATCAAGTACAAAAAATGTTCCAGGAGAATCTATTCTCAAATGCAGGGACTTAAATGAAATCTATCATACACCACTTTACTAGAAGCACTCTATATTACAAAATCCTAAGCTACAATGCAGCCATTATAAACAGCTGTAGTTTGAAGCAATCTACTTTAATCCTCTAATGTTAAGTTTGAATACAGCTGCAGTCTAACTTAGTATTGGAGGATTAAAGTAGATTGCATCAAATGATAGCTAATTATAACAGCTGTAGTTTGATGCAATCTACTTTAAAACTCGAATGCTAAGTTAGACTGCAGCTTTAGTTTATCTATAGCTTGATTATAATCATCTGTAGTCTGATGCACTCTACTATAAAACTCTATGATATATTAGACGGCAGCTGTTATAATCAGCTGTAATCTGATGCACTCTACTATAAAACTCTAATAATAGGTAAGATTCAATCAATCATGATGCAACAATATTCAGAATAAAAAGTAAAGACAGTCCCATAGCTTTCACTGCTGCTGGCATGGCAAGTGTTAGGATTTCACATGTTTAGATCATGGCCTAATGAAGTAGAGCAAACCAGTTCAATTCTCCATCATCTTTTTATTCCCACACAATTCCCAATATTATCTGAATATTACTGAGTACCCATTTTAATGAGAAAAGGTCGACCAAACCTACTTTTTGTTTGCACTGTATCTGTTCTATAACCAACCTCCTTCAACATTAAGTCCTTGCTGGGGAGATGTTTATTCTATTTCTCATCCAGTTATTTCTCATACTCTTCTGCCACGCTTATATTCAAAGGCACAACCATGCTTCTCAGCCGATGTGTTAGTTATTTAATTAATAACAATTATAAAATAACGCACACATTGTGCTTTAAATGATTCAGTGTCAAAGAAAAAATTAGGTCTGGATCAAGCATGAAACATGATCAAATTAATAATCTGGTGGGTTGTGCTCAATCTCAAGACACTTCAAATCTCGAAACAACCAAATAAATCAAGTATTATAATGTAAATGTCCATTCACTGAGGACTGAAATTGGGGAAGATACCACAAAGCAAATCACATAACACAATGACCCTAATATAGCAATTATATCACCCTTCTGTTCAAATGGGAGGTCCCATTTGGCGATACAGTCATTATCCTTCGGCACGAATCAGTGAATGCAAGAATCCCATGATCTACATATTGCAGTGATTTACAATGTAAATACAACCTATGCTGTTGTGAGGGTGAAGTTCAGGATATGGACATCTCTGTGGCACAGCTGTAGGGCACCTGCCCACTACTGTGAAAGTCTAGGGGTTAAGTCTTTGTGAGGTGTACCACTGACCAAAATATCTTCTCATAGTCAACATATACATACATACAAAACAATATTCTTATCAATTTGAGCAATTCCGTATGGAGATGTTCATATCAGTTCTGATCAATATGGGCGAAATGTAAACTGTTTCCCTCTAATGTAAATATATACAAGATGATAAATTTGCTGGCCGAGTGTCTAGAATGCTGGGTTCTCCTTCAGGAGACAAAGGTTTGAATCCTCGATAAGGTGTGGATATTTTTCGGGGGGGGGGGGGGGGGGGGGGGGGGAGAGAGAGAGAAAACCCTAACCTGCACAGTTTTCGTATACTGCACTAGCCAGGCGACCTTAATTCCTCAGGCTTAAGGCCCACCTGTTCTACACCGCAAGGTACTATAATGTCTACAAGGACAGGATATCCAAAGAAGCAAAACTTGAAAGAACCAATTCAAGAAATGTCTCTTTACTTTAGACAAAAAACAGAGCTCCCTACAATAAATGGGCTTTTATTTGGAGACAATCAGTGCCTGTCTAACAGCAACGAGGGCAGATTGCAAAACCATAAGCTGAGTTCAACATGCAGCAGATACATTGTAAATGCAAATACAACAGAAACTGAAGTAAGTTAGCAGATCTCCTCGTCCACTAAAAGTACAGGTAAATAGTACACCTTTGAAACAAATAATTTAAATATCTAGGAAGTATGATCGCAGAAGACGGCAGAATAGACAGATAAATTGAAATTGTATGTCAAAACACAAGTGCACTTATGTATCAACTGTCACCCATATTGAAACATTCAAATATACCTATGTCTGCAAAACAACAGATAATAAATAGCATATTCACAAAAACTCTACGCTATCAATGTCAACCTTCGACAATATCCAAATCACAGTTACACAAAATCAACACCTGTGAGATGAGATGCTTGAAAAGAGCTGCCAACTTAACTATCCAAGACCAAATAAGAAATGATGTTATGAGACAGACAGTGGGATCGACACTTTGTGCCACATATATTAAAAGGCAGAAGAGCAAATGGTTTGGCCATCTCATTAGAATGCAACACCATGAACTACCAGCCCTAGCCCTATATCAAAGATCTGATACAAGAGCAAGAGGATGCCAAAGAAGAAAATGGATTGACGACATCAAAGACATTGTACAATCACAGGGAATGATCATCGGGTGCAAGAACATCAACTATTTCTTCCCACAATGCTTGATGGCAAAAGTGGAAGATGATAATGATGATGATAAATTTCTTCTGGCAAATGATTACATTTCTGCACATACTCCTATGTAAGGGCTGCATATTGAAGGATTTCCATAGTCTATTTAATAATTGATGCAGCAAAACAAAAGAAGGCCAACATGGTATAAATTCAAAACACAACGGTGAAATCATTAAATAAACATAAGATTAAAACAAACAGAAGGGACATCAACAATACCACGCTGAAAATGTCTTAACACCTTAAATTAATAAGTTTGGGAACAATACTTCATAATGTCTTATGTTTACACTTGGACAATGATACATATAAATCTATATCTGTATGTGTATGTGTGCATGCGTGTGTATGTGTGTCTGTACATACATACATACAAACATATGTGGGCAAAGGTGTGCATTTTTCACAGGGTCCAGACTGGGACTATATTTATTTGATGCCTTTGTTTCACAACATGTGCCTTAGCTGAACCCACATCTCTGAGCTTCAATCCCTGCTTTGCCTACAGCTGTTTTCTTGGAGTAACCACAATATCTATTTACACACATGCAAGACATCTAAAATATGGTATAGACACATATCCTTTCTTCTATAACCACTCTTTTGTTTGAAAGTGATGAGTGACACCGCCAGTTTATTAACCCATTGAAGTGGAACGCCCTAGGGATTTCCCTAAATATTATTCTGTGTGTTGTACACTAGCTCTCCATCCTCTTCTCTGCTAAAAACATACATAGCTTCTAGTGCTCTCAGTATATGACAATCTTACACTGAGTAGATAGATACCTGACAATCATACATTGGATGGATGGATATCTGACAATCATACATTGGACAGATATCTCATTCATTAGACAGAAGTACCCCATTCTCTTCTCAGGCTACTTTCTACACAATAACTAGCTACCAGTGGTCTCCATACCCAACAATCATACTCTGAATAGACACCTAACAATCGTACATAAGAGAGAAGTGTCCCTTCTCTTCTCAGGCTACTGGCTACAAATATAACTAGATACCACTGCTCTCTATACCTACCAATCATACACTGGACAGAGCACGCATTCCATTCTCAGGCTACTGGCTACATAGTTTATAGTCTTCACTGCTGTCCATACCAACCATTCATATACTGAATAGAAGCACTTCCGTTCTCAAGCTACTTGCTACAAACAACTGCCACTTCTTCGCTGCTCTCCTGCCTTGATTTTGTTGACTCACATGATGAACCATTTCCAATGTCTCTAAGATTAATTTGTTCAGCAAGGGCCACCCACCAGACCACAACACATGGAGATGCACTGCAAGGAATCATCTTACACTGAGTTGAGTTGAGCTAAGAACTGACATAACTGTGCTCAGGACATTCCCATATGTGCTCTGTCCCCTCGTTCAACAGCCAGTGAAGAGTCATACTACTAATCGTTCCCACTGCTATTTGATTGAAAGATCTCCTTGTCTTCCCTCTCAGTTTTGAGATTCTTCCTGAACTCCTGCTGATTCCTTGCAATAGCATTCTTTCCACATATGGGTTCTCAATCTGTTCCCCTGCCTTCTCCACCTGGTCTCACAGGCATTCGACCACCTCTCCCATGTCCATAGGTAATCCACCACCAACAGGGACATTCCCTGCCAACCTATCAGCCTGTTCATTCTCTCACTCCCAACTGGCAGGGGCAAAATATCCACTCAGTGACAGGTGACTACTTCAACAAGCATAGAAGACAGGAACCCACCACAAGAAACATCAGGTAATACAGCTAGCAGTCCTCCAGTTCATAGGCTGCATGAACAAAAGTCGAACATAACCAACTCACAAACTCACATAATGACAGATTTACCACTCAAGATCTCTTGTAATCATCGGTGCATGCATAAAAATTACAACAACACAACAACCACTACAACTAAGACATCAAGTGACTCACATCAAGATCACAATTGACTAAGACCGGATGGCAGAGGCAAACAAAACAATTCAGCCGTTCTCACTTACATCTGTACAGGGCCGTACAAATAAACCTTTGCATATGACAAGAAAATGGCTTCCCCTGAAGAACACTACAGATGTCCACAAAACAAAAGACACACTAATTAATGTCAGTTTTGCAAGTAACATACAAATGCTCACACACAATCAGATATCATTATTCTTGTTCAGTAACACCAGAATTCCAGTATAATTTCTTATTTTCTAGTCCAGCAAATGATATATTTCTCAGTAACATACATATGGATGTAACATACAAATAAATGCTCCTTTACATACAAATGCTCTTTTATCAACATACAAATGCTCTTTAATCATTAACATACAAATGCTCTTTTATCATTAACATACAAATGCTCTCTTGCATCAAAATTTTCTTTTATAAAGAACAAACAAATGCTCTTTTATTCACAATTGCTGTTTTATCATTTTTAAAAATGCTCTTTAATACACAAACACTCTTTAATCATGAACATACAAATGCTGTTTTATCACTGACATACAAACACCCATTTATCATTAACATGCAAATGCCTTTTTACATATAAATTCTCATTTATCATAAACAAACAAATGCTTCTGTATTCATAAAAAGTCTTTTACCATTAATGACCAAATACTCCGTTATCATGAACATACACATATGTATTAATGAACATACACATTCCCAATTATCGTGAACACACACATTCCCAATTATCATGAACATACACATTCCCAACTATCATGAACATACACATTCCCAATTATCATGAACATACACATTCCCAATTATCATGAGCATACACATCCCCAATTATCATGAACATACACATTCCCAATTATCATGAGCATACACATTCCCAATTATCATGAGCATACACATTCCCAATTATCATGAACATACACATTCCCAATTATCATGAACATACACATTCCCAATTATCGTGAACATACACATTCCCAATTATCATGAACATACACATTCCCAATTATCATGAGCATACACATTCCCAATTATCATGAGCATACACATTCCCAATTATCATGAACATACACATTCCCAATTATCATGAGCATACACATTCCCAATTATCATGAGCATACAAATTCCCAATTATCATGAGCATACACATTCCCAATTATCATGATCATCATCATCATCAAGTGCCCTGCCAGCTGGCGTAGGCATTCATGACTCTCCACAGATCTCGGTCTTTGGTGTTCTGGATCAACTCTGATGATAATATTCTTCCATGCCACTGTCTCACTCCATCCAGCATCATTTCTCTTGGTCTGCCTCTGCCTCTCTTCCCCTCGATCTTTCCAGTTGTCACGATGTTCTCCAATGCCTCGCTTCTCATCACATAACCAAAGAAAGCTGCTTGTCTCTGTCTTATTGTTGTATATAATGTTCTAGTATTATTAGCCTCTTTCAGGCAATCGTTGTTAGTTACTCTGGCAGTCCAAGGAATTTGCAACATTCATCTCAGGAACTACGTCTGTTGCTTCTAATTTCTTCTTAATTTGTTCATTTACATTCCAAGACACACTGCCATACAGAACAACTGGTTCTATATAGCTTTCAGCACTTCTCTTTCTTACATTCAGTGATAGTGTCTCATTGCATAAGATACTCTTCATTTTCTGAAACGCAGCTTTTGCTTGCCCTATTCTGCTCTTAATCTCTGTTGTAAATCTTCCATCTGATGTTATAAGTGCCCCTCGGTATTTAAAATTATCCACTTGGTTAAGGATTGTCCCTTCTATTTCTATGTCACATTTTGGTGTCACCATTTTCTTTGATGTCACCATTGCTACTGTTTTCTTGATATTCAAAAACAAACGTATCACAGAGATTAATAATGTGTCTCTTTGTTTTATATAGTTGTGTACAATGTTCTACTTCTGTTAGCCTCTTCCAGGCAATCATTAATAGTTGCTTTGGCAGTCCAAGGTGTCACCAACATTCCTCTAGAAATCCAGCTCTCTTGTGCCTCTAAGCTCTTCCTAATTTCTTCACCCACATTCGAATGCACATCATCCTGCCTGTGCTGGGAATTGAACCTAGCCCACTGTCTTGATGGGCAGGTGCATTAATCATTGTCACAGTGACTTCTCACAAACTGGTCTTCAGACAAGTATCACATATTATCCCACAAATTCCCTGAGAAGGTTAACCCAGTCAACAAACACCCACAGAAGTTGGATGTGTTGGCCTAAAGACGCAGTATCGCAGCTCCGCTGTAATCAGGTACAACGCATTCACATCTGAAAAAAGACTTTGGATGAATGCAGAAGAATAAGAAGAAGATCCCACAAATTTGCTTCTCTATTTTCAGAACTAATTGGCATGGGTGGTTACAACCTGTACTTTCTTGTACTATTTATCAACACATGAGCTTACACCTGACAATGACATGATACAAGATTGTAGAATATCTCTTTTCTATGTCAGCCTCTATCCCTTCTCTATTAATGCTCCCAGGTTTCTAACGATGTGTGTGCTTCTGAAGTCTGTGATGTGATTCTTGTGTTTCTTTGATTTCCTTTACATTGTTGTACTCATTTCGACTGTCCATGGTTAACTTTAACATTTCTCTACAACAACTACCAAAACCACCACTCATACACAGAGAATCTCTCATCTCTCTCTCACACAAACACAATTACACACAAACACAGGAAACACTTCAGTCAGTGTAAGGATGAAAATTGCATTCGTTATTAACAAGAAAACATGTCCTTAGACACTGGTACAGCTCTCAAACTTTAGTATCACAGCAGAGGTTCTTAAGAATTTCACTGTGTGACCCAAACATACAAGTTACACAAGTTACAAGGATGAAAAAGAAACCCTGCTTCCAATCTCAAACTGTGAGTGCCGCCACACTGGTGTGAGGTGGGTGTGGTGCAAAGAGTGGTGTGAATATGGTGCAAGGAGTTGGGTGGGTGTGGTGCAAGGAGGGGGTGGATGTGGCACAAGGGGTGGGTGTGGTGCAAGGGGGTGGGTGTGGCATAAGGGGGTGGGGTGGGTGTGGTGCAAGGAGTGGAATGGGTGTGGCACAAGGGGGTGGGTGTGGTGCAAGGGGGTGGGGTGAATGTGGTGCAGGGAGTGGGGTGGGTGTGGCACAAGGAGCGGGTGGGTGTGATGCAAGGGGTGGGATGGGTGTGACACAAGGAGTGGGATGGGTGTGGTGCAAGGATTGGGGTGGGTGTGGCAAAAGGGGTGGGGTGATTTTGGTGCAAGGGGTGGATGTGGCACAAGGAGTGGGGTGGGTGTGACACAAGGGGTGGGTGTGGTGCAAGGGGTGGGGTGATTGTTGTGCAAGGAGTGGGGTGGGTGTGGTGCAAGGAGTGAGGTGTGTGTCCCAGTTATAACTGAAAAGTTCTTAATATGGTAGCAAACATGTATTATAACTCAATGACAACATTTTGGCAATGTATAACCCCAAGGCAGATACAGGAGGTCACTGAATACCATTAATCATCCCAGAGCACTTCATCAGCTAAAGTAGTTCATCGATCTACAACAGTTGTCATATATGTGATATTCAAAGTATACGTATGATCTACTCAGGACAAACATTATCTGTCTGTATCTCTATTAGTGGTTCACTGATCTACAACAGTTGTCATATATGTGTTATTCAAAGTATACGTATGATCTACTCAGGACAAACATTATCTGTCTGTATCTTTATTAGTGGTTTACTGATCTACAACAGTTGTCATATATGTGATGTTCAGATTATATATGTGATCTACTCAGGACAAACATTCATCTGTCACTCTAAAGTGATTTACTGAGCTACCAACAGTTGTCATATATATGAATTTTCAGATTATATATGTGATCTACTCAGAACAAACATTCACCTGCCTGTCACTCTAAAGTGGTTTACTGATCTACCAACAGTTGTCATACAATGTGATATTCAGATTATGTGTAACCTACTCAGCTACAATGAATTAAGCTAAATGTTTCAAATAAATTCAAAGTGTCTTCTTCAAGCACGAAAGTCCAAAGAAAAAATAAATCACTACATGTGACGCAGCTAGAAAAAAGCTTAATTTTCATGAACATAAAACAGCTCATAGGGAAATTCAATAATTCAGCTTTCAAATGCTGGTCACTACAGGTTTTTAATAGGAATATATGCAGTGTCGGTTAGCTTTACAAAATTACTATTACAAAAAAACGGGTTGTTACAGTGACAAGCCTTCATCAGCAAACCAGAAGATCCAAACCACAACACACACAAAATGTATCTGACACTACAGTGACTACATTACGGCATTTACATTTGAAGCCTCAGAGTTGAGTATCACATATTTTATTTCACTTTGCATATTTTTTAATTTCACATAGCTCCATAATCTAATGCCTGAATGTAGTTACTTCAGTGTCATTTTGTGAGTTCTTGTCGGCTAATGAAGGCTTCTTGCTGCAACGTCCTGGTTTTATTATAATAATTGTGTAAAGCTACAAAGGTTCGGCGCAAGGTTCATCATCTCGCTAAGCGAGGAATATATTGGCCAGCTATTCCTTCATGCATTCAGGTCTACAAAATGTGATCAAAAACCCACATCGAAAAACTTCTTCTGGACAAATTAACTTAAATTATTTACCTACTTAGTACTGGACACTTACTAAACAAGCTGAACAGCACATAAATAAACATGTTACAGACGAATTCTAGGAATATCTTGGATACACAAAAGAACAAATGCATCCATACGAAAAGAGCTGAATATTGAAGGTTGGCTACTAAAGACGATAAAACAAAGAAAATTGAAATAGTTTGGCCACTTGAAATGTCACGAAAGTTTGGAGAGAACAATAATGGAGTGGTATATGCCCAGGAAGAGATGAAGAGGAAAGCCAAAGAGAAGATGGGTGCAGGATGTGGCGGATGATCTCCAGATGGGTGTATCGGACATGGGACATCTTGCTTATGAACGAGGAGTTTTCCGGACGGCTGTTATGGGAGCGAGATTCTGCAAAGGACATGCTACTGAATGAATGAATGAATTTACTTACACTTTGCGTCTGATTCTACTGTTTACATTTCCACAGCTTTACCGCAGTCAAATCCATTTCATTTACTGTTAAGTGGTTTAAACATTAACACACCTAAATTACAGGTTAAATTACAACATACTTTATGAACATCCTGTATCTGCACATTTAAAAAATTCACGTAATACAAGAATACTATTGTGGTAAAGCGTGCAACAAGATCATAGCACTACAAATCACAATTGCATTAAGTATATATTACAAATGGATCATGACTAATTAAAATCAAAACAACCAAAACTCAACAGAGCTAATTAGAAACATGTGTACATAAAAGTATTGATTTCATAAAGCACATGAATATTGCACAGCCTAGAACATTTCTTATGCTGCAGTACAAGTTGAGTAAACAAACAATGGAAGCAGATTGATACACAAATTCATTTCCTTTTCAGAACATATATCCTGTGTTACAAATGAAAACACACTTACATTACTGCAGAGGCAACAACACTGTTCACAAGCATAAAGCCCTCTTTTTCCATAAGCCAGGAAGAGGGACATGTTCCCCAGAGATTAGCAGAAGCATTCAAACCTGGCCTAGCAATTAGAATCTAGGGATATAGAACTAATCTCTGGCACGGTATAAATTATTACCAATTGGATGTAACATTTAGAAAATCCTGGCCGCTACACCGTGGCAACTGCCAAGAAAACCTTTCATTTTTAATCATATACAATATCATTAACTATATACACAGCTGACCATTTTGAAGAGTCTTTTACTTTCTCTTCTTCTTTCATTCACTTGAAATAAATGTACATCTGCAATTTTGTCTCTTGTGTAAGCTGCAATCATGTTTTTCTAGCTCACTCAGTGGTCCATAAAGTTTTGCTTTCACAGCTGTCTCTCTAAGCCAGACAGTTAAAAGTTAGTTGCATATCCTTCTGCAGGATGTCGCAGTCAACCCCAGCATTATTTGCTGTTTTTGATGTCTTGGCAAGTTCACATTCAGCAGTTTGCCATTGCTTTCTGAACGGCCGGCACCTGGACAATGTCTACCTGGATAATGCTTACTTGGATAATGTTCACCTAGACAATGTTCGCTTGGATAATGTTCACTGTTCTGGCACTTATGTATAAGCCCTCCATCTGGATAATGTTCACTTGGCCATTTTCACCTGGAAAATGTTATGTTCAACTGGACAATGTTCACCTGGACAATGTTCACTGTTCTAGCACATATGTATAAGCCCTCTCATCTCCCTGACAGGAGAATCCTGTACCATACTGAGAGCCACATCAAGTGGTTACACTAACAAGAGAGTTGCAAGTCATTCAGACAGCAAGCACCACACAACACAATTCCTGCAAACAATACTCAACCTTTCACCCCCATAACCACAATCACAATCAGATGGCATAAAACTAGCAGATACAAGTGTACATTTAAAAGGAAGACAAAGTATTCATTGAAACAGTGACATGAACATGCAACTAACTTAATGCAAACACACAAAATAAAATACCACCTACCACAATGCCACTCCATACACCAAGTCAATGAATTCCGGAAAACAGAAAGGGTCATTTGTCAGCATTGTATGAAAATGACCCCACAAAGGGCACCCTATTTAGTGAAGCTGCTACTCATTTTGGACATAGAATCACATGATGAGCTTATCACTGACTCCTTGTATGGTCAAAACACTGTCATCTGTTCTTAACTCCTTTAGATGTGTGTTGATTACATATCCACACCATCGCTGGTGTATGCCAGGAGTCCAAGATGACAGCCTAAGAGAAGTTCACCTGGCTTCACAGATTCAATGATGTTCTCCCAATGAAGACAACTCCAGTATTCAAACATCACCCCAATGAAGACATCTCCAGTATTCAAACATCACCCCAATGAAAAAATCTCCAGTTTTCAAGCATAACCCCAATGAAGACATCTCCAGTTTTCTAGTTTTACAAGTGATCTACCACATGTTACAAAGGCCCTTAAGTAGTAAGCAATAAAAGACCCTTTTAAACACTTAAGGTGAATTATACAAAGGGACTTCAAATGAAAACCTTAAAAGTGTGACAACTCTTTGAGTTGTGCAAATGGTAATCACTTGGGGCTAGGTCTGATGAGTACGGTGGATGTGGTACACACTGAAAGTGGAGATCTTCAATGATTTTAATAGTTACATGAGCAGTATGGGGTCAAGCATTGTCAAGTTGCAAAATGAGACCTTTATTCAGAAGTCCACATTGTTTGGATTTGATTGCGGGTCAAATCTTCCTACTCCACTCATACACTTGCTGGACTGACAGGCATGCATCACCATACTGGACCTTCATTCGCCGAATGAATTTCACTGATCAACAAACGGATAACAGAACACTGCTGCTCTTTGTAAGCATTTCAAAAGTGAGGCGGCCATCTTTAAACTGCCCTTATGACTATCACTGTGTTCATCTGCACCGTGGTGTCACATGCCTAACACCCTTGACATCCTTAACAATATTGACAGGTTACAAGACAATGACATGGTTAATGTAATGTCTATCACACTTTAAAGGTTGTCATTTGAAGCCTCCACATGCATACAGTACTAGACCCACATATGTACAGACCGAAGGGTGATGGGGTAAGTATCGTGCTGACCCTCTTTACTTCCCCAGACACTCCCTGGTACCCATGTCAGGACTGGTTTGGTATACGAGCCCAGGTCAATCTTAAACATCTGTCTCCATGGGAATTTGACCACATGACCATCAGGCAAGCATTTATCCAGTCACCAGACTCATCAGCAAAGAATGGTTACCCTGTAACCTACCACACATGTCGTACGAGGAGACTAAGGAGGGTAGATGTGAGGCTGGCTAGCTCATCCTGTAGACAACTTTAGCAGCATAATTCAACCAACTGTGAATAAATGGCTTCATGTGAGATAGCTGGGGGACTATGTTCCATTGGACAAAACACCACAACACAAGAAGTTGAATCATTAAGCTTTACTACAAAGTGTTTGTAAAGTCTAACTACACTTTGTATGTAGAACAAATTTGAAAAAATTCTTTCTTCTGTTGACAACACCATTCTGTTTTGAGAGCAAAGAATTAATTACTCCAGCAGATGACAGCTTCATGATGAACTGTGGAGCACATGTTTTGATGACATCATGTACTTCATTTTTCAAATTTGTTGTACACACAAAGTGTAGTGAGACTTTACAAACAATCACAAGTAACAGTGTTCTAGTAAAGCTTAGATCCTATTTCTCATTTTGTGGTGATTCATTCATTTCATGCCTACAGCTTCACTGAAGTTCACTAAATCCATTATGTTCCACTGGGAGGTGAAAGGCAACAGAAGGAGCAGCGTCTGTGAACCCGACACTCAGGCCTGTCAAAGTCAGACACCAGGAGTTCTGTGTAAAGACAAGCTCCCTCAAAAGTGGAATAAAGAAGAATTGTAAATAATGTTACCGATGTTATTAGTTAGTGCATCAATAGTAAAACACCACTTGATATACAGATATGGTAACAATCATGAAAGTGACATTTATTTGCAAGCGAGTTTTCAAAATGCTCAATTCACTTTATTAAATACAGTTATATCTCTTGCTTAAAATAAAAAATTATCAATTTATTTTGCAGTATTTTATTTAAGAGAAAACTTACCAATCATTTTAGAATTTAATTTTTGCATTAAAAGAAAAAGTTATATATTATTTAGGGTTACTCCATGAAAAAAAAAAAAAATTCTAAATTATTTTTATATATTGTCCTTTTTTTATTATTCTGAAGACTTTCCTATCGACATAAAATATCTCTAAATTATTCTGGAGACTTACCCGTTGACATAAAATATCTCTATATTATTCTGAAGATTTTATGTCCTTCATAAAAATATCTCATTGCATTTTGTATTAGCTAACATTCTGTTAACTTCCCAGGCAGAGATTTATAACATATGTTGGTTTACCTAAACAAGTTGGAATTGTACATCAGTGTACATGCTGCAATAGGTAACGAATTTCATGAAATAAATAGTCAAGAGACACATTTTTTCACTCAGGATGCTCTCTCAGTGACTCAATGTGTATGCTCTGGAAAATCAGGACAGACAGGGCATGAAGGCAGTAGGTGTGGTCTCCAAGGAGGTCAAGGCAGACCCAAATCAGTTTCATGTAAGAGGAAATGAGCAAGCTGATATTCCTGCGAGCCAGGGTACTGTGGAAAGCCACGAGCTATGGACCGAGCTGATGTAGTGAATGCCCTTAGCCAGGCAGGGGTGATGGAATAAATCAAGTCTATGAAACTCCAATCATGATCAGACTTCAATATCATCAAGGGGTGACACCAAACAAGAGCACTATGCAGACAGCCAAAGAGGAATAGTGAACCAACAAAGAGGTGATGTTAACAGCAGTTACATGCTGAGGGAGATACTGACAAGAGGATTCCAGCATTTATGGACTGAAGGGTTCAATGTGAAATGAGGATAGTCTGTTTAACTAACTAAAGAGTTAAGAAAACTTTGATACTCTATTTTCTTCACCAGTGCTGTTGCAAAAGGGGTTATGAACGTAATTTGCAATCCTGCATACCGCGCTTAAAAATACAGCTACCGGCGCTTTGGAAGCAGACCGTCTAGCGCTGATTTTTATACAATTGTATGAGTGTTGGTCATTCAGAAAACAATGACAAACTACTGAACATAAACTTGCCAAGTAATCACAAACAGCCAAATAATGCTGGAGTTGACTGCGATGTACTGTAAAGGATATGAAATTAACTTTATTCTCTTCAAATATCCCACTAGCAAGACAAACACTCTGCATGCTTACTATTAAACTGAGCAATGATAAAAAAAAACAATCTCATTTCTTCCCATTTCTTCTACAAACATTCTTCCATGCACACACACACACAGACCCTATCCACGTACGGTATAAGAACATCTCTTGAGGAAATGCAATGTACATATTCAGAAATACTTTAAATAAATGCAAAAACATGCCACTGTGGTGCCAGGGGCACAGACTGTACACTGGTAAATGAACACATCTGCATACAGTGAGTGCACACATACAATCATACATCAAACACAATCACACACCCATACAATCTCGGCTAACCAAGCCAAGGGACACTCATAACTCAACAATGACTGCCATGTGATGTCCTAATTTTGATATGTATAAAGAAATTTCGGCATATTTCATAAGACCTAGACCAAAATTTATAACCAGACATTTTCACGACATATCATGTGCTGGACTGAATTTCCTGAAATACCATATTACATTACAACAGCTACCTACAATTGAAAATGTACAATATATAAATCTATCATATAGATGTAAAGAGCAAGTGAAAACCACCATATTAATTTTTCCAAAAATTGTCAAGATAAGTTCATGAACTGTTTTGGACAAAAAGAGTTTATTGCATGAACACTGACAGTTGTCTTGTGTTTACATTATTTCTATTTGTTCTCATCCTCCATTCATTGATACGGTTATCTGTTACATCATCATCATGTGCCATCCTGGTAAGCGTGAGCATCCTAGTGGTCATGTTTCACCATCTTACACAATCATGAGAGTCCAGGATCAGCTCTGTGTTCTTGTCTTCACATACCACATGGTCAAGCCATCCAAATATTTACTTCTCTGCCTTCCTCTAGTTCTTCTCTCCTCAATCTTGCCAGTTGTCACAAAGTTCTCCAGTTTATTTCTTCTCATGAGCTCAAAAAAAATTTGACTGTCTACGTCTAATTTCTCTAATCAGTTTACAGGTTTCATTTGCCTCCTATAGGAGTTTTTCATTGATTTTTTTCTGTCTATCCATGGTATTCTTTGCATTCTCCTCAGAACCCACATTTCCACTGACATGTTTTTTAGCTTGTCTGATCATTGTCCATGCTTCACATCCACACAAAATACAGGTTCTATGTAGCACTTCAACGCTCATCTATGACAAGCCCTAGTGTTTATCTCAACACCTTGTTTTCATGGGAGCAGCCATGCTGTAGGGGCCAGATGCTAGCCTACCATCCCAGTGGCATGAGCTTGAATTCACACTGGGGGGATTAGAATTCGTCATGGGCTTGAATTCACACGGGGGGGATTAGAATTTGTGTATTAACTTAGGCCTCGTGGCAGACTCAGCCTAAAATGTGTACCAGGAAATGTCTTGGGAAGCAAAGGCAGCCCGCGAGATACTGTCCACATCCCGCACCAAGTGCTAATCAATCAATCAGGTGCCATCTCCACAATGAAGGTTGGCTGCAATGGATCTCCAACACTGTCCATCTCTTACCTCGACTGTACATTCTCTCAGTTTGCTGCTCGTCCATCTCTTGATGTTATCATCCACTTGTATTGTTGTCTACATCTTGCCTTCAACCTTACCCTCCAGTATGGGTTTTATAATAGTGTTAAACCAAGTACCAACTGGCCTATAAAAATATGGGTCCGGCACCTTAGAGGGGTATATACCTGGGAAGAGAGGAAGAGGAAGGCCAAAGAGAAGATGGGTACAGGATGTGGCGGGTGATCTCCAGATGGGTGTATAGGACACGGGACATCTTGCTTATGATTGAGAAGTCTTCTGGAAGGTTGTTATGGGAGCGAGGTTCTGCAAGGGACATGCTATTGAATGAATGAATGACCATATGCTCGATGTGGGCGAAGTTTCTACAATGCTACAGTGAAGCAAGATTCTGGTGCAGTAATATGGAACTTCAGCAACCCCACACATGACCACATGTAATACTGGGCAGAATTTAACTGAAACACTATTACATTATAAAAGCTACCTACAACTGAAAATGTATAAATCTCTTATATTGATGTGGAGAGCAACCATATTAATTTTTCCAAGAATTGTCCAGGTAAGTTCATGAATACCATGGACAGACAGATGAGAGTGATACAGGCAGCCACAGTAGCAGTGGCTAGATGCTCACTTGCCCACACAGTGGATATAGGTTTGAATCTGCGCCAAGACACTTGATAAAACTGACCTAGCCTCGACCCAACCTAAAACTGGTACCAAGAAATATTTTGGGAAGAAACGGCGGTGGGCCTGACACTATTCAACCAACGAGAACTCAGTGGTATATAAACATGGGTTTAGCACCATATGCCCAACGTGCTTTAAAGTGTGTAAAAGGGTATGTTACTGTTTAAATTTTACAGAATGTGTCTGAATGAGAACTGGGTCGCGGGCAGTTAGGAACCTGCTCTCTGCAAACACAGGTTTGAACTCAGAGAATGCATTTGCTCTAACTTTTGACCACATCCATATGAGATGGTTATGCATCACTTCTTTCAGTGCCCAGTTCTTACAGGTGTCAGGAAATTGTTACTTCCACCTGAGACAGCTACAAGAAGCCTGAATGAGTGATATAAGGATTGACCTTGGATGAGGGCGGGCAGTAAACAACTCTGGTCATATAATGAGAAGAGAAAAATTGAAACACGAGACAACTGGAAAAATTAGTGACAAAAGAGGTAGAAAACATGACAGTGAGAGTCAATTCTGGACAGCCTTGTGTGACTGCATGGGATGGTATCTGCGCACAAACTGATACATGCTGTTGGAGATTGCAAGATACAGAGAAGCTTTATGTCCTCGCCAGTCGACAAGGAACATGATGATAATTATGAATACAGCAATTGATGATGGAGAGACACTGCAGATGACCTACAAAGCTTGATGATGATGATGATGATGATGATGAAGAAGATGGTGAAGATAATGATGATGATGATGATGATGATGATGATAATGATGATGATGATGATGATGATAATGATGATGATGATGATGATGATGATGATGATGATAATGATGATGACAACAGACACCAGCAATCTTAACAAAATATGCCATAAAATTTTTTTATTTTATTGAATATGTCAGAATTTCTTGATACATATCAAATTTTAACGGAGTCAACAGATGTTTCTGACCTTATTATGTACATACTGAATCCTTACAAACAAGATATTGTATCACAATCACACCCACACATCTCATCACATCACACATCTAGAACAACATATCTGCTACACTTGATCTCCTTCAAAATAATGACACTCAATATACGACGTTGGGACAAAGCCCTCGTGTCCGTCTGTTCTGCGTACTCTTGTCCAGCCATCGCCTTGGTCTTGTTCCAATATCTGCATTTCTTCGTTTTCATACATAGGTACTGATCCTTCATTGATAGCTGCAGAAACAGTAATGAGAGAGATTGTAGAGTAATGAAAGAGGTTGTAGAGTAATGACAGCAATATAAAATGACACAATGTAGTGCAGCTTTACATAACAGAATAACGACACATACAGGACGTTGCGGCGATTAGCCTTCTTCAGCAAGCAAACACAACATATAGTCAAGGAGATCTCCTATGATTACATCAAGACGTGACGGCAGGACGAGAAGACCAAAAAGATGAAAAAAATGAAAGCAATGAAGAGAAAATGATAATTGGAAAAAATGTTCATACTTCCTCAGTATTCCAAGCTATGTATGATTATATGAGTATGAATACTGAGGTAATGAGAAAGATTTTAGTGTAATGAGAGACTGTAGTGTAATGACAGGCTGTAGACTAATAGAAAATATTACAAAGTAAAGGCAGATAATGTACAGTAATGACAGAAACTGTACAGCAAAAACAGATTGTGGAGTAATGGCAGATTATAGCATAAATGACTACAGAGTAAGAACAGAGACTGTACAGTAACGACAGAAATTGTTGAGTAATGACAGAAATAGTAATTGTCAAGGACTGTAGAGTAGCGACAGAGATTATTTGTCGTCTTCTGCCAATGAAAGATAACCCTCAAGCAACTCATAGAGAAACATCTTTGATAATTGCCTTCATATATTTGCATTACTCCACATGATCCTATCACAAGAGCAGATGAACAGATGGATAGTGAAGAAAGAAAGAAAGAAAGAAAGAAAGAAAGAGAGAGAGAGAGAGAGAGAGAGAGAGAGAGAGAGAGAGAGAGAGAGAGAGAGAGAGAGAGAGA
>JACEFZ010002618.1:0-61503 GCA_014155875.1 Cepaea nemoralis
CACCCCCCTCCCCTCCTTTCCCCATTTACCCAAGACAGACAGACAGTCAGACAGATAGTCGGGAACGGGATCTTATATGACTACTTATATCATTTAAATGAGATGCTCTCCACCATGGGCTGGGCCGGGTCAGACAGACAGACAGATAGATAGATAGACAGACAGACAGACAGACAGACAGACAGACAGACAGACAGACAGACAGACAGACAGTCGGGAACGGGAACTTATATGACTACTTATATGAATTAAATGAGATGCTCCCCACCAGGAGTTGGGCGATGCCGGGCCGGGTCAGACAGACAGACAGACAGACAGATAGTCGGAACGGGAACTTATATGACTACTTATATGAATTAAATGAGATGCCCCCCCCCCCCCCCCATCAGGGTCTGGGCGAAGACGGGTCGGGTCAGACAGACAGACAGACAGATAGAGACAGACAGACAGACAGACAGATAGTCGGTAACGGGAACGAGAACTTATATGACTACTTATATGAATTAAATGAGATGCTCCCCACCAGGGTATGGGCGAAGCCGGGCGGGTCAGCTAGTGTATATATATATATATATATATATATATATATATATATATATATATATATATATATATATATATATATATGAGGGAGCCGGCTCCAAGGCCGAGGGGTTAGCAGCTTTCTCCGCTAACCCCGAATACTCTCGTCACGTGACGCGACGAGAATTAGCAGTGGTTCGAATCGCAAAAGTGACTTATGAGAGTATGGCGCCGGTCGCTCAGAAAGTCGTGGCGTGCTGATGAGCGTAATCTAGCCTAGGAATCAACATACAGCTGAAAGATGCTGGTGTTGACCGCAATATCCTGAAACAGGATGGAAACGCGGAAAAAAAAAAAAAAAAAAAAAAAAAAAAAAAAATATATGAGGGAGCTTCAAATGAAAACCTTAAATCTGTGCGTGTGTGTGTGTGTGTGTGTGTGTGTGTGTGTGTGTGTGTGTGTGAGAGAGAGAGAGAGAGAGAGAGAGAGAGAGAGAGAGAGAGAGAGAGAGAGAGAGAGAGAGAGAGAGAGAGAGAGAGAGAGAATATATTCTGAAAGAGTGCAGAACAAATCTATCATTTTTCGATGTAGTCACTACTGCGTTCAATGCAAGTTTTCCAGCGCCGATAAAGTGCTTGGATTCCAGTATAAAATAATGCTCTTGGTCGCGTGTGTAACCTCTCATGCACCACCTCCTGTACCTCTTCATCGGACCGAAAAGTTTTGAAACTTCCTACTCCACTCATACACTTTCTGGACTGATAGGCATGCATCACCATCCTGGACCTTTATTCACCGATGAATTTCTATAGGCATCACCCCTTCAATGGTTTTAAAAAAAACGGGTACGAGAACCTCCCCCGATGGTGTTTCCACCTTGTCGTGGTGGGGGAGCTTGAGTTTCTCAATGACCCTGAGAGCTATGCCGGCGGTAGCGTAGCTACCAGCAGGGCCTCCCAAGCCGGACAGGTCAAAGGGTAGAGAACAGACAAAGAGAAACACCCTGGTCCTCCAGGTTGGGGGTTGAAGCGTGGGGTTAACATCCCCACCTTTGTAAAAACCTTTCTTTGTTACGAAACAAATACATGAGCCTCGATATCGGACTGACTTATCTGGAACAACGACCTTGGAACGTTAAAGGACTTTTGAGATTTGGAACATGGAATGTACGGACACTATATCGAGCTGGAGCGGCCGAAGAACTAACCCGGGAGCTGGTTGAATATCAAATGGATATCACAGCAATTCAAGAAATAAGGTGGCCAGGAGAGGGTACTTTAGAGCAAAATGGAATGATTATAATATATGGAGGAAACACCCAAAATAAACATGAATTAGGAACAGGATTTGTCATCAAAAAAGAGTTATGGGGGAACATTTTAAACTTTAAAGCTTTTAATGACAGGATTAGTAAATTACGAATAAAAGGTAAATGGAAAAATATAACGATGATTAATGTACATGCACCTACTGAAGAGAAAGAAGATGATATTAAAGAAGACTTTTATAATGATCTGGAAGATGTCATAGAAGAAACCCCCAAACAGGACATCCTGATTGTGCTGGGAGACTTCAATGCAAAAATAGGTAGAGAGCAAACTAATAAAAAAGTGGCCGGTATGGAAAGCCTACATACAACTTCAAATGATAATGGATGGAGAGTCATCAACCTGGCAGAAGCCAAAGGACTGCAGATTAGCAGTACCAGACTACAAAGAAAGGATATACACAAACAAACTTGGAAATCATGTGACAAGAGAACCTATAATCAAATAGATCACATTTTAATTAACAACAGAAATGCATCAAACATACAGCAAGTCAGAAGTTATAGAGGAGCTGAGTGCCACAGTGACCATTTCCTCGTTGGAGCAAAATTTAAAATAAAACTTAAGAGAGCTTTCTATACTAAATTACAAAGATTACACCCAACATATAACAGAGAAAAACTACAAGACATTACAGTCAAAGAGAAATTTACAGATGAAATAAAATGTAAACTTGAAACTTTTCAAAACCCTTTGGAGGAAAGCGTTGACCAAACTTGGTTGAACATCAAGAATACACTTCAATCTACCGCAGAAGAATGTCTCGGTGTGTCAACCACGCATAGAAAGAACAGATGGTTCAATCAAAAATGTGAAGAAGCAGTCACTAAGAAGAAGAATGCCAGACATGTATGGTTAAATGACATCAATAACATCCAAAAGGAAGAGCATTATAGAAATGAATGTAAAGAGGCTACAAAAATAGTCAGACAGCAGAAGCGAGAATATATGAGTAATATAATCAAAGATATGGAAACTAATCACCAGAAAAATGAATCCAGAAAGTTTTTTAAAGTACTGAAGTCAATGAAACGAGGGCACCAACAAAACACATATGGTTTAAAAGACAAAAATGGGAATATGATAAATACCAATGAAGAAATGTGCAACACATGGAAAGAATATTTTATTGAATTACTAAATTGTGAAGCTCCAAGTAACATTTTCCCACAGGAAGAGGTTCTAACATGCGAACCACAAATTGAAGAACCTACATTTGAAGAAATCCTATATGTAATCACACGACTTAAAAACAATAAGGCAACTGGGACTGATGGAATTGCTGCTGAATTTATAAAGGCAGGTGGCCATGCATTACATCTAAAGCTATACGAACTAATAATAAAAATCTGGAGGACAGAAGAATTACCCCATGACTGGAAAGAGTCATTATTGATACCTATCTTTAAGAAAGGAGACAAGTTCCAATGTGGAAATTATAGAGGAATATCACTACTGTCCACAAGCTATAAGATACTATCCGCAGTATTACTAAATAGACTAAAACCATATTCAGAAGACATATTAGGTGACTACCAGGCGGGTTTTAGACAAAACAGATCAACAATAGATCAGATATTTATCTTACGACAAATAGCCGAGAAACATTGGGAATATAAAAGAGATCTCCATAACATTTTTGTGGATTTTAAAAAGGCTTATGATAGTGTCCATAGGAATAGTCTATGGAATGTTATGCAGGAATTTGGAATACCAAGGAAGTTAATTAACATGACCAAACTATGCATGGAAGATACTTATAATATAGTAACATATAAAGGCAGGAAATCAGACCCCTTCCAAATAACATCTGGCTTGAAACAGGGTGATGCACTATCGCCGCTACTCTTCAATCTGGCTCTAGAGAAAGTTGTAAGGAAGGTAAAGGAGGAATGTGATATTGGAGGAACATCCAAGCTGCTTGGTTATGCAGATGATATAGATATTATAGGGCAAAGTGAACAAAAGACATTAGAAATATTGACTCACTTAAAGGAAAAAGCCCAACAGATGGGGCTGGTTATCAACCAAGATAAGACAGAATATATGGTAATTTCAAGAGACGGAATGGCTAAAAACTCTGGCCACATACAAATAGATAATATGACCATTAAAAGAACGGAAACATACAAATACCTGGGTACAATCTTCAACTGCTCCAACATCATAAGGGAAGAAATACAAACTAGAATCAACTCTGGAAATAAGATATACTATGCACTACAACATCTACTAAAATCAAAGGCGCTATCTCGTAACACCAAAATCACAATATACAAAACACTGATCAGACCAGTTGTGCTGTATGGCTCTGAAACCTGGAGTACAACGAAAGGAGACGAAGCCTTGTTACAAACCTTTGAGAACAAAATTTTAAGACGCATCTTTGGACCCATTAGGGATACACAAAGTGGAGAGTGGAAAAGAAGAAGTAACAAAGACATTTATGATTTGTTTAAGTCCCCGCTAATCACTGGTATCATGAAGGCTAATAGACTACAATGGCTGGGGCATATAGAAAGAATGGAAGATAATAGGGAAACAAAACTCGCTTACACTCAGGAAATAAATGACCGTAGACCCCGAGGTAGACCAAGAAGGCGGTGGAGAGATAATATACATACAGACCTACAAGCACTTGGAATCAACGACTGGCAAGAGAAGGTCCACCAGAGAGACGAATGGAGACAGATTGTATTTGCAGCAAAGAACCTCAATGGCTCGGAATGCTGAAGAAGAAGAAGAAGGATACGAGAACGCTGCTCCTCTTTGGTGCATGTGGAAAGTTGGGTGGCCGTCTTTAAACTGCTCTTATGCCGTCACCGTCACGTGTTTAGCACGCTTGACTTCTTCCTTAGCAACAATATTGACAGGTTACAAGACAATATTTAATGTAATGTCTATCACACTAGCAATGTGTTGATTTGAAGTCCCCCTTCGTATATATAGTGCCTTTAGTGATTTAATATCATGAATGTTTACGTTTTTCTAATTATACTTTTGCTGTTTCGGATTAAAGTCCGCTACTGGACAGTACTGGCTAGTACAGTGGTTCTCAACCGGTGGGGAACCTCCCCCCCCCCTCCAGGGGGGAATTTTGGGGTTCCCAGGGGGGGGGGGGGAATGAAGATTATTTCAAGATCGCGTTCATACAAGAACCGATTATTTGATCTTGTTTTTCCCTTCATACTTTACGGTTCTGTACGCCTCACCCCTTCTAAAATTTATTTTATAAAGTACTAGCTGACCCTGCCCGGCTTCGCCCAGACCCTGGTGGGGAGCATCTCATTTAATTCATATAAGTAGTCATATAAGTTCTCGTTCCCGTTACCGACTATCTGTCTGTCTGTCTGTCTGTCTATCTGTCTGTCTGTCTGTCTGACCCGACCCGTCTTCGCCCAGACCCTGATGGGGGGCATCTCATTTAATTCATATAAGTAGTCATATAAGTTCCCGTTCCGACTATCTATCTGTCTGTCTGTCTGACCCGGCCCGGCATCGCCCAACTCCTGGTGGGGAGCATCTCATTTAATTCATATAAGTAGTCATATAAGTTCCCGTTCCCGACTGTCTGTCTGTCTGTCTGTAGCACGCCGCCTCTCATGTCGGCTGTCGGGGCGCAATGGGCGACCACAGCTCCTAGTCCTGCTGCCCCTGTTACCGGCTGTTACTTGACTTGAACTAGATGGAGAACGTTTGTTTGTAGCCTGAATAATTTGACCGACCAGCTTGCGTTGATGGTGTAGACAGCTACACTTATACTGTAGTTTATCGGTATGAAGATATAGGGGGGAGTAAGACACGCCGGCGATATTTTAACACAACCAGTTCAGTGGTCTAGAGGACATAAAACACTATTGCCTTTGTTATATAAAGCTCAGTGATGCACACAGTTTTAACTATAAAAAGTTGTGAGATTCTAAACAATAATGCAAAATAAATTAAATTGGTTACAACTGCGGTAAGGTTGTGGAAATGTAAACAATATACCCGTAGTGTTGCGCAGCTTTATAAAATACAGTTAGGGTCAGAGAAAACAGGTCTTTGCGACGGCAAACATTCATCGACAAACAACAAGAAAACACAACATATAAACTACAGACACGACAGAGAGGAAAAAAATGAAAAGTAAATAGCATACTCCGAAAGAACGCCTTGGAAATGTCAAAAATAGAAGAATGTACTTTCACGGTTGACAACCAAACCCGGAGTTATCAGTGATAACTTAGCAACAAAAGCAAGCAGGAGAATTGCATAACCTTAGCATGCCAGAGCATGTTGTATCCATGGATTATCTCTTTGCCCGCAAGGACGATGATTTTCTTTACGCGTACAGTTGAATTGTATTTTATTTATACCAACAATATCGTATTCAACCCTCATGGGTTAGATTTGGGATATACACACACACACACACACACACACACACACACACACACACACACACACACATGAGGGAGCTTCAAATGAAAACCTTAATTGTGTGCGCGCTCGCGTGTGTGTGTGTGTCAGAATATATTATGAAAGAGTGCAGAACAAATGTATCATTTTTCAATGTAGTCACCATTGTGTTCAATGCAAGTTTTCCAGCGCCAATAAAGTGCTTGGATTCCAGTATAAAATAATGCTCTTGGTCGCGTGTGTAACCTCTCATGCACCACCTCCTGTATCTCTTCATCGGACCGAACAGTTTTGAAACTTCCTACTCCACTCATACACTTTCTGGACTGACAGGCATGCATCACCATCCTGGACCTTTATTCCCCGATGAATTTCTATAGGTGTCACCCCTTCGCCGGTCTCTCTGACCGAGGAGTTACACGACTTTCTTCGTAATCCCGTTTACCCACGCAGGATAACGCAGCGCGCGAGAATTGGAAGCGGTTCTCCCCGCGTTGGTGACTTGCGGGATTACTGTGCCAGCCGCTCAGAAAGCAATGGGGAACTACTGAGCGTAATCTTGCCAAGAAATCAACATACAGCTGAAAGATGCTGATGTTGACAGCGATGTCCTGTAAAGGATATGCAAAACATTATTATAATATATATGTAAAGGATATGCGAATTTAAAAAAAAAAAAAATCACCCCTTCACTGATTTAAAAAAAAAAAACAACGGATACGAGAACGGTGCTCCTCTTTGGTGCATGTTAAAAGTTGAGGGGGGGGGGGCAGTCTTTAAACTGCTCTTATACCGTCACAGTCACGTGCTTAACATTCTTGACATCATTAGCTACAATATTGACAGGTTACAAGACAATATTTATTGTAATGTCTATCACACTAGCAAGTGTTGATTTCTTCTTCTTCTTCTGCGTTCATCCGGAGTTTTTTTTTTCCGGACGTGATTGCGTTGTGCCTGTTTACAGCAGAGCTGCGTTCTTACGCCGTTAGGCCGACACATCCGACTTCTGCGGGCATTTGTTGACCGGGTTAACCTTCCCGGATGTGTTGATTTGAAGTCCCCCTCGTAGTGTCTTTAATGATTTAATATCATGAATGTTTACTTTTTCTAATTATACTTTTGCTATTTCAGATTACAGTCCGGTACTGGACAGTACTGGCTAGTACAGTGGTTCTCAACAGGTGGGGAATTCCCCCCCCCCCCCTCAGGGGGGAATTTTGGGGTTTCCAGAGGGGTAATGAAGATTATTTAATACAAGAACCGATTACTTGATCTTGTTTTTCCCTTCATACTTTACGGTTCTGTACGTCGTCTCACCCCTTCTAAAATTCATTTTTATAAAGTAAGTAGACCCACAAATCACATTTCATGTGGACGTCTAGACTTGTTTTAGTATGTGCTTCCATTATTACGTATACTGTGTAGGGGAGGGAGGGGGGAATTTTTAGGTAGGAAATTCAAAGGGGGGGGGGGGGATGACGTTCTGAAAATATGGTAAAGGGGGTTTGGGCCAGAAAAGGTTGAGAACCACTGGGCTAGTAGATCGACTAAATTGCACCGGGTTTTATCCCATCTGACTCGGTCTCTCCCCAAAGGCATACAATGCTTTCATATATCATGCTATTCATAGTGTTCTGTCTTCACTCCTGTTAGTATATTTACAGATTTTCAATAAGTGACTTACATTATATTACTTTACTTTTCAATATTGATCCTCTATGTAGCATAATTTGTGTGGTGGCGAAGGAGTTAACGACTTTCTCCGTAATCCCGTATACCCACATGAGGAACATAGCTGCACGAGATTCGGCAGCTGATCGCGCTGTGTTGGTTACTTACGGGGTATGTGAGCCAGTCGCTCAGAAAGCAATGGCAAACTACTGAACGTAATCTTGCCAAGAACATCAACAACAGCTGAAAAATGTTGGTGTTGACTGCAACGTCCTGTAAGATATATGCAACTTTAAAAAGCAATTGCTTAATCTTTTCTTGCTGTTTTTTTCCTTTAGAGCATCATCTTTGACGTGTCCCAGATTAGCATAAGCGTATTGCAGTAGCTCATATATTCAGTTTTCGATCTTGAGCCAGGTGTGTCGCCCGACCACTGCGTTAAGTTGGTGTTTGTTTAGCCTATCCTTGACATAATGTGTCCATCGAATTATCGGTATTTCACTAACCCAGCGACCAAAGCGGTAACTGACTGGAATGAATGTTTACAAGATGCTCGAATTTCATTATTTGTTTGTAGAAAACCCATGAATTTATAATAAATAGCACACACTTATGGCTATAGACAAGGGTTGTGGCGGCAGTTTCACACTGACGACATACCGTGTCAGAAGTCAGCAAGTAAATTTGAAAGCGATCTGTTTGCGTTGATTTTCACAATGGTAAGGGCGCAGACCGCGCAAAAAGCAATGGCAAACTACGGAAAGTAAAATTGTCCTGAAAATCATACAAAGCTATTAAAAAACATATGCTCGATGTGATCGCGGAGTCCCATAAAGGATAAACAACCAACTTTATCCGCTATAAACAGTTAATTTTGGTGCATCAGTGTTTAAATGTTATTTTATTAGCAGATAAACATCAAGTTTTTCTTTCAGGCCGGTACGGTTAGATCTGAATATTGAAGAAGGTTGGCCACTAAAGACGATCAATGAATGAATGAATGAATGAATGAATGAATGAATGAATGAATGAATGAATGGGTGCGCTAGCGAAGTTGATAGAAAACTGCGCTAATAATATCATGTGTACGGTGGGACGCAGGTTCTATTCCTGGGCTCGTCGCCTACGAAAATGAGGACATTTTATTTTGCACTCGCTCGCTTTGAACTCAAGCGTAGTCCATACATACTATTTATAGTAGTGATGAACTGTCCCTCGCCATCAGGCGAACCCACTCCGACTTCAGAGGTTCTTGTAATTAACTTCTCCAAGTCAAGGACGATAGGTCAACATTTTAGTCCAGCTGTCCGGTGTAGGGGTTGAACCGCTTACCTCGGCATCAGCACAAAGTATGTTTAAGAACACGCGTTCTTATCCATTCGGCCATGCTGACCTGCAAAGGTGAGGGAATGATTCGCCACCTATTCCTCCATACATTCAGCCTATGTTTTCTGTAACTGCTTTATGTAAAGCAGCATTACTTTGTGTTATTTTATATTGTCTACATTCAGGCCGACAAAATGTAATGACGCTGTCACATCACATACCACACCAGGGAACTGTTAGGGAACATTCCAGGTTACGTTACAGGTTATCAGGTCACGGTAGCGCTAAGGCTAGCATTCTGGCTTGCCGACACGGTGATAATGTGTTAAATCCCCACCAAGACGGAATTTTTAAATTGCACTGGGCTGCCTGGTAGATCCAGCCTAAAAAGAGTACCAGTAAATGCTTTGGGAAATAAAAGCGATCGGTGGGATATTGTCCACATCGCATATAAAGTACTGATTGATCTATAATGATATGGGTCAAGCACCATATAACCAGCATACCTCAAGGCGAGTAAAAGGGTCTTCTACTGATAAGTGAGGTAAGGTAATATAGTAATTTATACTGCAATAAGGTAATCCCTTATCATAATCCTGTATGATCTGTTTAAGTCCCCGCTAATCACTGGTATCACGAAGGTAATAGACTGCAATGGCTGGGGCATATAGAAAGAATGGAAGATAATAGGGAAACAAAACTCGCTTACACTCAAGAAATAAATGACCGTAGACCTAAGAAGACGGTGGAGAGATAATATACAGACCTACAAGCACTTGGAATCAGCGAATGGCAAGAGAAGGTTAACCAGAGAGATGAATGGAGACGGATTGTATCTACAGCAAAGAACCTCAATGGCTCGGAACGCTGAAGAAGAAGAGGAAGGTAATCCCGTGGCGGATATATTTGGTTAACACTTGGTCTCAAGCAGCAGAAGAGTTTCTTTGATGATAGTACCAGTAGCACTCCCCCGATGTGTCTCCACCTTGCCGTGGTGGGGGAGCTTGAGTGTCCCGTTGACCCCATGTGCTTGCCGATGGGTGAAAACTACATATCGGACAGCGTATGGGATAGGGACCAGACTAAGAGAGACACAACCTGCTGCTCTGCAGGAGACTGAGGATAGCAGTCAAAAGTTTAAATCAGGCGCATGAAGGTTTCGGACAATACTCTAAGGCTCTCTGTCGAGGGTTTAGGCTGAACGCCTCTAAGCCACAGACCCTCGGATCTGAGAGTCGGGCCGATATCCACCTACCGAAAAATTGGAATCGAGATACTGAGCAAGCTACATGCCCAGTTCTGACACTTGTTTGAAGGCTCTCAGCTGAGGGATATGTTGGATCCCCGGATGAGATGGCCTGGCCGTTTCTCACTGACTGCTGCACGAAGGTAAGGTGCTGAGCCGGCAGCACATGTAGCCTACCTCGTGAGCGAGTACAAAAAGTCAGTAAAATGCCCCAGTCGAAGGAAATGGTTACGAAAACTGTCTGTATCTAACTCATAGAGAGTGTAGATAAAAGTGGAGAAACGTCTCAATAACGCGAAATGGAACGCACGGCGAGCGAACCTATTGCGTGGTCCAAAGTCAAAAGCAAAAGCTTACCGAGTGGATGTCGCCCGCAGTCTGACCGCCCCTGGAGCTCACTTGAGCGACCAGTGGCAAGCGAGATGCCCAATACATGGAAGTGAGGAACTAAAGCAGCCATGAGCAGGACGTGGCAACTCCTCGGGTGAGCCCAGTCTCGGAGCAATATGTGCCGGCTCTGCAATTATGGAAGCCTCCTTGGATAGCGAGGGACTGCCCATTGTCTGCCCCTGCCTTCCCTTGAGGGCCGACCGCGATGTCGTTGGTCGTTCTATCTTGACCAGCTGAGATGTGGGCGACATCACAACAGTCTAACGTGCCTCGAAATCAGAGGAAGGTTAACCTCATTAAAAAATGCCCGCCGGAAGTCGGAAGTGTCGTCCTACGGGTGGCAAACTAAAAATTGACACTACGCAATTACGTCCGAGTGAAATGTCTCGTCCGAATGTCTCTCGTGCTAGGAACAGCTCTGACTACCTAGTTTCCGAATGCCGCTCTTGTTCGGAACAGCTCTGACTAGGTAGTTTCCCGAATGTCCGCCGTGCCTGGAACAGCTCTGATGGGTACAGGGACAAGCACATGTCCGAAAACTCGCTTAGTGGAAACCAACCGCAGAGCTGACTGGTTTGTGCAGGAACGGCCCAGGGCGAGCGAAATGCCCAATATATTGAAGTGAGGAATTAAAACAGCCATGAGCAGGACGTGACGATTCCCTTGGTAAACCCAGCACCAGAGCGTTATGTGCCGGCTCTGCAATTATGGAAGCCACCCAGGATGGCGGAAAATGCTATGGACTGTCCCTGCCTTCACTTGAGGGATGACCGTGTAGTCTTCGACTGTTCCAACTTGACCAGCTGAGATGTGGACGGTACCACAAAAGTGAGAGTCTCCCAGGATTGCTAACCTGGTCAAAAATGCACGCTAAAAGTCGGATGTGTTGGCCTGAGGGTTTCGACCCGAGGGTGCCTAACCAGACACACCGCAATCACATCTGAAAAAATCACTCCGGATGAACGCAAAGAAGAAGAAGAAGTACCAGTAGCATATTGATTACAAGCCTGTCTGGCTTTTCATATACGCTCGAGCATTGTTCACACCCTCTTCACATCCTCTACTCACTCCCTTATGAACCAGTCTGTCCAGGTATGGATACTCCGAGTGTACTTCCCACCTGGTTCCAGAGTCTTCGCCACATCACCTTTAGTAGTCTTTACCTAGAGATTTAGCTGCTGTCAGTCTATCCGCCTATTCGATGCCCAGCACACTGGCTTGTTACTGGCAGAAAACCCATGATACGCTCACAACCTTCTTGTCGATCCAGAAAATCAATGCTCTGGTACCCAGTTTACGAGATTTGGTCGATTCTAGATCTACTCTGGTATTGAAACAAAATAGAGGGCGGCCACTACAGGGGATCGAACCCGGACCTTTATGTTGATAAGCCAAAGTACTAACCACAACAATACTGCGACTCTGTTGGTGCTTCAATTGGAGTCATCATCATCATCATCTTCATCATCATCATCATCATCATCATCATCATCATCATCATCATCATCATCGTCATCATCACCATTATTAGGTGCTATGATTGGAGAGTGTAGCCTATATTTATATAGACAAATCGGCACTCGGAGACTGATGTGTTCAATATCGCACCGGTCTTCTTTGCTTCCCAAGACCTGCTCTGGTACCCATTTTAGTCTGCTTCAGGCACACAACAATCCAGGCCAAGACCACACTTCATAAGGTGAGCTCGCTGTGAATCACATCCATGTCAATGGAATTAAATACCCAGTTACCAGTTAGTAAGACGAATGAGACGAATGCCCGTTCAACTGTCGACGTATCAATTTCTTTATAGTCGGGGCCCTTGTGATGTATCTCGTTCTTTTCTTTCGTAGATGGAGATGCTTATATCTGCTTCCTAAATATTCAGTTTCAGGATGTTATATTTTGGCCATGCCGGCCCAGTGGTCATGGTTTCGAGTCCCCTTCAAGACGGGGATTTGTTTTACCTTGACCTGGGCTCCCATGTCGACCTAGGAAGAAAAAAAAAGGCGGGCGTCAAGTGCCGAGCTGAGTAAAAATATTAGGCTTGAATCGTATATCAAATACATCGCGAAAAGGAGTCCTTTACTGTTACCTGTTTTGTAAATATAATGGCTGTTGAACGAGAAGACGGATCGCGTATTGGGAATGTTCTGAGTACAGTGATGTAGGTTCTTATCTCGAATCAATTCATATGATGGCTATGTTACTGTATGGCAGTGAGTCATGCTTTCGAAATAATGAAAGTACAAAGAAACTGCAAGCAACATAAATATAGTTTCCTCGTAAAATGCTCAGTTTCTGTCATAGACAAGGGGCCTTGAGCTGCACGCGTGTCAAGTCCAGGACAAGGAAATAGACGTGTAACTGTTATGTATATTTTCATGGTGAGTTTGTCGTGTAGGCGTATCAGTGTATGTTTGTTGTTTTTGTGCTGACGGAGGTTCAAGCCGCAAGGCCCGTTTTGTCACTTGTGATTGTATTCTAGTAAAGCTTACATGGTCTTTTACTCAATTTTGCAATGTAAGTCATTACATAATAATCACAAGGAGTGATTAAATCACCAATACCCAAGCACTCAATAGATCAATCAGGTGCCGTCTCCACAATGAAGGTTGGCTGCAATGGATCTCCAACACTGTCTGTCTCTCGCCCTGACTGTACATTCTGTCAGACTGACACTGTCTGTCTCTTGCCCTGACTGTACATTCTGTCAGACTGATGTTCGTCCATCTCCTCATGTTATCCTCCAACTTGTATCGTTGTCTGCCTCTTGCTCTCTTGTCCTCAACCTTGCCTTCCAGTGTAGTTTTTATAAGAGTATTATGTCTTTTAATGTGGCCGAAATATTTCACTTACCTAGCTTTTATTTCTATCATCAATTCTCTTTTCATTCCCAGGTTTTCTAGAACCTTTGGTCTTCTTCTTCTTCTTCTTCTTCTTCTTCTTCTTCTTCTTCTTCTTCTTCTTCTTCTTCTTCTTCTTCTTCTTCTTCTTCTTCTTCTTCTTCTTCTTCTTTTCTTCTTCTTCTTCTTCTTCTTCTTCTTCTTCTTCTTCTTCTTCTTCTTCTTCTTCTTCTTCTTCTTCTTCTTCTTCTTCTTCTTCTTCTTCTTCTTCTTCTTCTTCTTCGTCTGCGTTCATCCGGAGTTTTTTTTTTTTTTTTCTGACGTGATTGCGTTGTGCCTGTTTACGACAGAGCTGCGTTCTTGCGCCGTTATGCCGACACATCCGACTTCTGCGGGCATTTGTTGACCGGGTTATCCTTCCCGGGGGATTCGGACTTTCCACTTAATGGATTTGCTATCCAAGCAATATTCCATTTCGTGCTACTGGGGCGATTTTTCCCACACAATGAGCTTTTGATCCTGACTTCCCACGTAATGGATTTGCTAGCCAAGCAATGTTCAATTTCATGCCTCTGGGACGCTTTTGCGACATATCTGTGGTATGAAGTGTGGCAGCCTTAAGTACTTCTTCATGCACCTTTAGATGTCAACCTGAATGTAGTTAAAGTAAGCTACGGTCAACTTGAGCTTGTTGATATCTCCATAGAGCTTGTCCTCAAATGAAGCAGGCGTGGGTCAAAATGTCTTTCTCTGTTCTGCAAATATTTGGCATTCCTGCAGCAAATGTTTAGCTGTCATTTTACCAGTTCCACAATTACATTCATCGTTATCTCCTATCTTTAATTTATTGGACAAGTGGTATTTCAGCCTGTTATGTCCTGTGCGGAGTCTGAAGATTGCTACTTGTTCACTTCGGTCAAGTTTGTAATATGCATCATCCTTCTGGTGGCCTGGATGCTCTGATTCCCATTTGGTTCTATAAGTGCTTTTTATTAACTTCTTTGCCTCAGTATAGGTTATGTCTAAGTCAGGCTGTGGTAGTCGTCCGCCCTCTTTTGCTAGTCTGTCAGCCTGTTAATTTCCAGGTATACTGCAATATGATGGGATCCACTGTATTACAACTGTTTTTTTTTTAATTTCTGACATAGTCCATGGAGTGCTGCTCTTAGGTCTGGTAGTTCTTTGCTGTTTTTGCTCTTCAGGAACTTTTGTATTTGATTGTTTTTGTCTCCATGAAATACCACATACGCTTCCGTATATCCACATCTCCAGGGCC
This sequence comes from Cepaea nemoralis, assembly GCA_014155875.1. Taxonomy (NCBI): domain Eukaryota; kingdom Metazoa; phylum Mollusca; class Gastropoda; order Stylommatophora; family Helicidae; genus Cepaea; species Cepaea nemoralis. The sequence goes on from JACEFZ010002618.1 coordinate 15,010, forward strand.
TCTATTCGACTTTCTAGTTGCTTATTCAATTATCAAGGCATGATTATTCCTATTAGGACCAGGCAGCCGACATGTTGTGGCCATGTTATGAGACAAGAGCATTGGGAGAAGGTTGTGACAACCAAGAGAACTAACGCTCCAAAGGTTGCTCCAAAGTTTGCGGGTTCGATTCGGACTACATTATTCGGTTCTGACATTTACTGTTAAATGTTAAACTGTTAAAATGTAAACTGTTACAGTACATGTACTGTACTGCTACATTTAGCCTACCTTGCGGTGTATGGCAGAGGGGTCTTTGAACCTGAGGAATTAAGGCCGCCTGGCTAGTGCAGTCGCCGCGAACTGTGCAGATTAGGATTTTCTTTTTGCCCCGACAGAAAAATATCCCACACCTTACCGAGAGATCGAACCCGGGTCTAGCGAATAAGAGTCTGGCGTTCTAGCCACTCGGCCAGTCGCAAATTATTCGGTTCACGGATGCAATTTCTCGGAGACTCCTGGTAGTTCGTCGCTGAAGCTACGGAGTTTGTACGTTTTCAGCAGGCCGCCCTGTCGAAGAGACCCAGCCATATGGGATAAAACCCGATGCAATGAATTTGATCGTTTTGCTTTCTAAACCCATTTTAGAGGAAAGAAGTAGAGATTAGAGGACACATTAGACAACATAACACTAGAAAACTAGAGTTATCTAGTTTAATACTAGCATGGTAACTATAGTTTTTAATTGATTAAGTGTAATGGGATGATTAATTGTCTTAAACGACTTCCTGTATCTGCCGCGGGCTTGCATATTGTCATTGCATTATAATACAACATGTCTGCTGCCATATAAACAACTTTTAAACCATAACTATAACCCACTCTATTTCCCATTTTCTATCATCAAATTTTGTTTGGTCCAAACCTAAATTTTGTTTGGCACAGCATCTGTTAAACAACAAGTCGTAATAATTGAACCAAAGGAAGCTGTGCGGATGTGAAGATAGGGGACTGACTACCAACCCACAATGGAAGAGTTCTGATCCGGTCAATCTACATTCATCAATATCAAATCTACATAATCGAACCAAAGGAAGCTGTACGGATGTGAAGAGCGGGACTGACTACCAACCCACAATGGAAGAGTTCTGATCCGATCAATCTATATTCAAACCGGGTTCAATAGTAAACAATTCTGGGGAAATAGACGGCACAATAAGTCAAGAAATTCAGGCACTTCTAAATGGGAACCTCATCAGTGAGGAAACACCAGATGTGCTCATTCCACGGAACTCACAGTCAACAACTATATGGTCTACCTAATTACATTGGTTTTTTTTTTGCGCATGTTACTAATTCTACTACTACTACTACTACTACTACTACTACTACTACTACTACTACTACTACTACTACTACTACTACTACTACTACTACTACTACTACTACTACTACTACTACTACTACTACTACTACTACTACTACTACTAGTACTACTACTACTACACTACTATTACTACTACTACTACTACTACTACTACTACTACTACTACTACTACTACTACTACTACTACTACAACTACTACTACTACTAAGGAGTGCACTGGACTGAGTTTGTGTGAAGGTTAGCTTTCCCTATTACCAATGACCTCGTCATCAGTCGAACCCACTCTGGCTTCCAAGGTACTTGTACTTTACGTACCCTAGTCAAGAAAGAGAAGTAAAAATATAATTCCAACTCTCTTTAGTGTGGAATTAATTAATGCACAACTCCGCTGACACAAGAGACAGTTTAGCTGAAAGCGTTAAACCTCTCCAAATTGCATAAACCAGGAATACAAGAGGCCTATTGTGACAATGCTCGTTAACTCATAAAAGACAGGATGTATTTTCATTATTAAAATTGGTGTGTAGCCTTACATAGATCATGAAAGAGACAGAGAGACATGCTCCCTCGCTCTCTCACACATACACACAAATTCTGTGTGTGTGTGTCTCACACTGAATTTGTGTGTATGTGTGAGAGAGCGAGGGAGCATGTCTGTCTGTCTCTTTCATGATCTATGTAATAGCGTGCGCGCACGCGCGCACGCACGCACACACACACTCACACACACCCCACACACACACACACACACACACATACACACACACACACACAGAGAGGAGCTCACGTTCGCACTGACACTGACATGGCTAATTATAAACATAGGTAAGTTACTTTAAGGGAGGTAAGAAAATAAATGTATTAATATTCTTCAGAATGCAATGTTATCTTTCTTGTTACTGGAACGAAGTACCACAATGTAATTAATATACAACTAAATGGGAATATTCTTCAAGTGAATCGGTACAATTATCTCGGAACAGGCATAACATCTGATGGGAGATGCCTTGAAGAGATTAGAACAAGAATCCCCCTCTGCCGTGCGTCCACCTTGACGAGGTAGAGGGGCTTCCGCGTTCCAATGACCCCAAGAGCTATGCCGACGGTAGCACAGCTACTGGTAGGGTCACCCATGTCGGACAGGTCAAGGGAGAGGGACCAGACGAAGTGACGCACAAACCTGCTGCCTTGTAGGTAGACTGGGGACAGTCAAAGGCTAGGGAAAGCACCCCAAAATATGCTTGTCAAAATCGGATGTACTGAGCCACAGGCTTGACAAAGCAGTGCAACGTAACTTTATCATTTCATGATGCCACAGATGAAAATTAATCGTTATGGTGCTAATCCCGTGAAGTCCCATCAGGCGGTGATAGTGCCGGGCCCCCTGCCTCGAGGGGGTCCACCCATGACTACTGGTGGTCACCTTCCCCTGTGCTGTGGAGTCAAGGCACAGAGGAGTAGGTTAAGAGCTATTGACCAAATACCAAGGACACTCAACATACTACAGTGGGATGCCGAAGGAGTTTATAACAAGAAAGAATCCCTGACACAGCGTCTTCATAAAGATAGAATAGATGTGGCATGCATTCAAGAGACACACCTCAACGCCAAGCACAAATTTTCAGTCAGGGAATATCAGGCCACACGTTTCGACCGCGAAGGACATAAAGGAGGAGTTCTAATACTTACACGAAATACAATACCTTGCAGCGAAGTATCTGTGATCTCTGACAACCAAACAGAAATTATAGGTGTTGATATAATGATAAAGGACGTGAAAATAAGAATTTACAATCTTTATAGCCCAGCAGATAAGGATCTTACACTCTCAAACATGAAAATAACTGACACAAATTGCATTATTGTCGGAGACTTTAATAGCCGTTCAGAAAGATGGGGATACCCAGATACTGACAAAAGAGGAGATGAAGTGGAGGACTGGGAAATAGACTCAAATCTCCATCTACTCAACAAAGCGGATGACACACCGAGCTTCTACTCCAGAAGATGGATTACCACTTCTACTCCAGACTTAGCTTTCTGCACAGGAGACATCCTCCACAAAATCGATCGCCATGTGCTGGACCAATTAGCAGGTAGTGACCACAGACCAATCAAGCTTGTAATGAATATGGAGTATGTTCCACAGGAGCAAAAGCCCTTGCCTCGCTGGAATTACAAACGAGCAGATTGGGACAGATTTGCCACACTAACAGACAAATATTGTGAAAACATAAATACACGATATGGCAACATGAAGCAAATGGTGGAAAGTCTAAACAGAGCAATAATACAGGCAGCCACTGAGTCCATTCCAAGAGGAGCGAGGAAAAATTACAAACCATACTGGACTGAAGAACTACAAAGTTTGGAGGACAAAGTTGAAGATGCCAGGAAGACAGCAGAGAGAGAACAAACAATTGAAGCGAATACCTCTCTCAAAGCCATCTCAGCAAATATAAAAGAACAGTAAATCAAACAACAAGAGATCGTTGGAGGGAAAAAACAGAAAACCTGAATTTTGACAGGGATGGAAACAAACTATGGAAACTAGTGAAAGCCATGAACAATGAAGGACCTAGAAACAAACAAATAACAATTAAACAAGGAAATGCCTTGCTTACAGGAAAAAAGGCTGCAAATGCACTAATGGAACACTATGCCAATGCAAACCACATTGATATTACAACTGAACAGAAGAAAGCAATCAAAGACAAACAGATACATCATAGAAATACAGAGACAGCAGCAGAATATATGATGGCAAATCTAACAATAGAAGAAATGGAACAGGCAATGAATACCCTAAAAAGGAAGAAATCACCAGGAAAGGATGGAATCACAAATGAAATGCTAATAGGACTAGGCACCAAGGCAAAGAAGAAACTACTAGCAGTCCTAAATAACAGCTGGAAGAGAGGAATAGTCCCACAGGCATGGAAGGAAGCTATACTAATACCAGTCCCAAAGAAAGGAAAAGACCTGGAAGAACCAAATGGCTATCGACCTATCAGTCTACTTAGCTGTGTAGGAAAATTAATGGAACGCATTATCAATGGCAGGCTAACATGGCATCTGGAAGAAAACAAACTCTTAACACCACACCAAGCAGGATTCAGAAAGTACAGATCCACTGAAGATCAAATAACCTATATAGCTCAGGAAATAGAGGATGCCTTCCAAGAGAAAAAGCACACACTAGCAGTCTGGATAGATTTAGAAAAAGCATTTGATAAAGTATGGAAGGAAGGACTGAAAGTAAAACTGCAAAACATGCATGTTTGTGGAAAAATGTATAAATGGATCAGCCACTACCTTGAGAACAGAACTGCCAGGACAAAAGTACAAGGACAAACAAGCAAAATGATGCTGCTGGAGCAAGGTGTCCCCCAAGGAGGAGTTCTCTCACCAACATTATTCCTAGCATATATAAATGACATCACAGAAAATTTTCCAGCCAGAGTACACACATCCTCCTTTGCAGATGACCTAGCCATATGGACATCTGAAGAATATATTAGCACAGCTAACAGCAGAATACAGCAAGCCTTATTAGCGCTAGAGGACTGGTCAAAATCATGGCTAGTGAAGATAAGTGAGGAGAAAACAACATGCACAGTGTTCTCCCTCTCAAATAAACCTCAGCAACCTAAGCTGGTATTGAATGGAAAAATATTGCGCCATGAAGAAAATCCAAACTATCTAGGAGTCACCTTTGATCGTCGCCTGACATGGAAGACAGGTTGAGAAAAATCGAACAAGAGCAAGGCAGAGAATGGCAATCATGAAAAAGCTTGCTGGTACAACGTGGGGAGCAGATGAGAAAGTTCTCAAGAAGTTATATACTGGACGGGTGAGGCCAGTACTGGAATATGGCGTTGCAGCTTGGGCAACAGCAGCTAAGTCAAACTTTAACAAAATAAGTCGAGTCCAAAACCAAGGAATGCGAATCATAACTGGAAGCCTGAAGACAACGCCTATTAATGAACTAGAAAAGATCACTTGTTTACAGCCAATGCAGGATAGAAGAGATAGCAGAGCCCAACAACAAGCAGAAAAATTTAGAAGATTGACAGACCACCCTATGTACAACAGATTTAATAGTTTTGGAAAGGGAAGACTGAAACGTAGCAACTTTGTAGAAACTGCAAAACGAAGGATTAGGGCAGATCCTATTCTTAACATATCAACAGTCAAGCCCATACACAATGCACACAAGTTCCCAGCTTGGAGACAGCAGCAACTGCCTGAGATGATAGAAAACATTCCTGGTATTGAGAAAAAGAACACTCAGCATGAAAACGAAAGAAGAGAAATAACCCTAAACTACATAAAAGAACATTACCCAAGCAGCAATTGGACCCATGCATATACAGATGGATCAGCCAAAAATTCAATAGAGAATGGAGGAGGAGGAGTTCTCCTAAATTTAAAAAATGGAGTGAAAAAAACACATTCAATGGCAACTGGAAAATTTTCAAGTAACTTCAAAGCGGAGGTAGAGGCTCTGAAAACTGCAGCAGAAATGCTCCTGATGGAGGAAAATAAAGAGAAGCAAATAGCTATCTTCACAGATGCAAAGTCAGCTGTCTCAATACTGAAGAGCAATAAAAGCACAGAACTAACTGACCTAAGAGCAGCACTCCATGGTCTATGCCAGAAATCCAAAAAAGTTGTAATACAGTGGATCCCATCACATTGCAGTATACCTGGAAACGAAAAGGCTGACAGACTGGCAAAAGAGGGCGGACGACTACCACAGCCTGACATAGACATAACCTATAATGAGGCAAAGAGGTTGATAAAAAGCACTTATAGAACCAAATGGGAATCAGAGCATCCAGGCCATCAGAAGGATGATGCATATTACAAACTCGACCGAAGAGAACAAGTAGCAATCTTCAGACTCCGCACAGGACATAACAGGCTGAAATACCACTTGTTCAATAAACTAAAGATAGGAGATACCGATGAATGTAATTGTAGAACTGGAAAAATGACAGCAAAACATTTGCTGCAGGATTGCCCAACGTATGCAGAACAGAGAAAGATATTTTGGCCCACACCTGCTTCATTTGAGGACAAGCTCTATGGAGATATCAACAAGCTCAAGTTGACCGCAGCTTACTTTAACTATATACAGGTTGACATTTAAAGGTGCATGAAGACCCAGAGGCATGAAATGGAATATTGCTTGGATAGCAAATCCATTATGTGGAAAGTCCAAATCGAAAGTTCGCTGTGTGGGCTTCATAAAAGGTGGAAAAGTGTCCTAGTGGCACGAAATGGAATATTGCTTGGATAGCAAATCCATTATGTGGAAAGTCCGAATCGAAAAGCTCGCTGTGTGGGCTTCAAAAAAGGTGGAAAAGTGTCCTAGTGGCACGAAATGGAATATTGCTTGGATAGCAAATCCATTACGTGGAAAGTCCGAATCAAAAGCCCACTTGTGTGGACTTCATAAAAGGTGGAAAAGTGTCCTAGTGGCACTGAAATGGAATATTGCTTGGATAGCAAATCCATTACGTGGAAAGTCCGAATCAAAAGCCCACTGTGTGGGCTTCATAAAAGGTGGAAAAGTGTCCTAGTGGCACGAAATGGAATATTGCTTGGATAGCAAATCCATTACATGGAAAGTCTGAATCGAAAGCTCACTGTGTGGATGTCATCTGCAGACTGCATACTTCTGGTTTCCGGAAGAACAGCCTATGGTGAACGGAAGGCCCAATATACGGAAGTGAGGCTAAACAGCCATGTGCAGGACGTGACGATTCCTTGGGTGAGCCCAGTACCAGAGCGCTATGTATCGGCTCTGCAAGTATGGAAGCCTCCTTGGATGGCGGGGAATGCCCATGGTCTGCCCCTGCCTTCCCTTGAGGGCTGACCAGGATCTTTGGCTGTTCTATATGGACCAGCTGGGATGGGGGATAACACCACAACAGTGAGAGTCAAACGTCCTAAGAAACCCCCGGGAAGGTTAACCCGGTCAACAAATGCCCGCAGAAGTCGGATGTGTCGGCCTAACGGCGCAAGAATGCAGCTCTGCTGTAAACAGGCACAACGCAATCACATCCGAAAAAGGAAAAAAAACTCCGGATGAACGAAGAAGAAGAAGAAGAAGAAGAAGAAGAAGAAGAAGAAGAACAAGAATCGCCATGGCGAAAGTAGCCTTTAGCAAGATGAAAAACATTCTGATCAATAAAAATATGTCAGTTGAAACGAGAAAAAGAGTGTTGAGGAGATACAATAGAGCCTGTTCTTTTGTATGGATGTGAAACTTGGATAATGTGCAGTCGAGCTGAAAAACATCTGATGGCAGCAGAAATGTGGTTTTTGAGGAAAATGCAAAGAATACCATGGACAGACAGAAAAACCAATGACCAAGTACTACAGGAGACAAATGAACATCGTAAACTTATTAGAGAAATTAGACGTAGACAGTCAAAATTTTTTGGACATGTTATGAGAAGAAATGGATTGGAGAACTTAGTGACAACTGGCAGGATCGAGGGGAACAGACAAAAAGGAAGACCGAAAGGAAAATACCTGGATGGCTTGGCCACATGGCATGGACGAGACAGGAACACTGAGCTAATCCACGACGCTGGTGATCGAGTGAAATGGCGAGTCATGACCGCCCACGCTTTCCGACATGGCACATGATGGATTGATTGATTGATTGATTGATTGATTGATTGATTGTTTTCTAGTTTGAGGTTGGACTAACATGTTAACTTCCCGTTCAGAAAACAAAGTTAAACTACTGAGCTGCCCAGTCAATAACAAAATAGCCAATAGATGCTGCATGGTATTAAAACGTCCTGCAAGGACATTCAACTCTTCAGATACGCTGACAATATCATGAGTGTTGTCGGATAAGAGCTTGAAACATAGGCTCGCCGTTCGCTACGGGAGGGTATAACATGAGACCAGATTCCAAAAACAAGAGGATCTTCTTCATTGCACCAAATTGTATCCCACATGGATCGGTCTGTTTTCGCAGGGCAGCCTTCCGAAAGAGTCGCACGAAGTACGAACTCCGCATCTCCAGCAACGATCCTCAAGAATCTCCGAGAAAACTGCACTCGTGAACCACACAACGTAGACCGGAATCGAATCCACAATCTTCGGAGCGTGAGGCAGGCGGCGTAATAACTTGGCCACGGAGACACCCTCGGGAAAGAAACACTGGCCACCTAGGCAGTTAGATCTACAACATGTGAGAGGCCTAGCACGTCACAAATCCATTGGCAGGATCCTGCTTCGGGAGTTTTGTTTTTGGTTTTTGCAAACATCACGGCATGACCCGTCTCACTGTGTGTAACCGCCGTTTCCCTTAGCTGTGGTATGATCAGATCATGGGATGACACGTCTTACTGTGTGTAACCGCCGTTTCCCTTAGCTGTGGTATGATCAAATCATGGGATGACACGTCTCACTGTGTGTAACTTCTCAAAGATTTCCTGCCAGTACATTTCTCAATGATCCTGCACCGCCACTGGCTTTATGTATTCCTCTAATCAAGTCTAATGCAAGGGCGGAAAACGTTCGTATAAGCCCCGCGAAACCATTTGGTCTGGCCCTGCCAAGGAAACCGACGGCGGGACTGAAAACTCAATAAATCTTGTACATGCGTTGATGAATTTCCCTCGCTAGGGAGTCATGTGTTGAAATATACATCTGTGTTGGAACAACTTACTTCTGCAAACTTTTTTTTTTCTTCAAAATTTGCCATCGCACAGAATCGACTGTGCTTCAGACTCATGGTCGCAAACCTAGAAAAGCAGCTGCGAGTAACAACATCATTAATAGCACTAACACTGCTCGTGGTGGCGAGGTCTCGGAGGTTTGACGCTGAACCGCCAGCGTCTGTAACCTACCTTGTGCCAGACGTATTGGTTACCCATTCCTCTGGGAAACACAAGGCAAGACCGAGAGAGGGAACATGTCGTTTGGGCACCACATGTTTCTCTGAAGCTCTGCCCAGGCATTGTGGTGGAATTTTGGCCACATTCCAACTCACATACTTTGGTCTGTCAAAACTGCAAGGTGCCACTCACTCAATACACGCCTCACCAAAGAGAAGCAGTTCCAGCCATCACATTAATAGATTTTGAGCCAAACAAAAAGTGAGTTCTGACTAAACAAAAATGGATGGCGGAAAATGGGAAGTATGGGCGGGTCACAGTTATGACTTAAAAGTAGACTTGTATTATAAAGTAATGACAACATTTCGGTGATATAACATCTCATGGCTCCCCCGATGTGTCTCCACCTTGCCGCGGTTGGGGAGCTTGAGTGTCCCACCGACCCCAAGCGCTGTGACAATGGATATAAACTACATATTGGACAGCTCTTGGGATAGGGACCAGACTAAGAGAGACACAACCTGCTGCTCTGCAGGTAGACTGAGGATCATCATCATCATCATCAAGTGCCGTGCCGGCTGGCGTAGGCGTTCATGGCTCTCCATAGATCTCGGTCTTTGGTTTTCTGGATCAACTCTGGTGCTGATATTCCTCCATGCCACCGTCTCAATCCATCCAGCATCACTTCTCTTGGTCTACCTCTGCCTCTCTTCCCCTCGATCTTTCCAGTTGTTACGATGTTCTCCAATGCCTCTCTTCTCATCACGTGACCGAAAAAAGATGTTTGTCTCTGTCTTATTGTTGTATATAATGTTCTAGTTTCATTAGCCTGTTTCAGGCACTCGTCGTTAGTTACTCTGGCAGTCCAAGGAATTCGCAACATTCGTCTCAGGAACCACATCTCTGTTGCTTCTAATTTCTTCTTAATTTGTTCATTTACGTTCCAAGATTCACTGCCATACAGCAAAACTGGTTCTACATAGCATTTCAGCACTCTCTTTCTTACATTCAGTGATAGTGACTTATTGCATAAGATACTCTTCATTTTCTGAAAAGCGGCTTTTGCCTGCCCTATTCTACTCCTAATCTCTGTTGTACATCTTCCATCTGATGTTATAAATGCCCCTAGGTATCTAAAATTATCAACTTGGTTAAGGATTTTCCCTTCTATTTCTATGTCACATTTTGGTGTCACCATTTTCTTTGATATTACCATTGTTACTGTTTTCTTGATATTCAAGGAGAGTCCTTTCCTTGCACTCTCTGTTACTACAACGTCTAATAATTGTTGTAGGTCTGTTGAATTATCCGCCACCAATACTGTGTCATCTGCATAGCGTATATTATTTATATTATAACCTCCAACTAGTATTCCTGGCATCTCTTTGATCTCTCTCATTATTACTTCGATATACAGGGAGAAAAGATCTGGTGACAAGACACACCCTTGTCGTACTCCTAGCTTTATCTGTTCGTAACTACCCTCTTTATTTCCCATTTTAATTGCTGCTACTTGGTTCCAGTAAACATTCTTTATTATTCTTAAATCTTTTCCATCAATGTTGATATCTTCCAACATTTTAATCAGTTCATCATGTTTTACTTTATCAAATGCCTTAGTATAATCTATGAAGCACAAATATATGTCTCTCTGTTTCTGAGGATAGCAGTCAAAATTTAAACTCAGGCGCACGAAGCCACAAACGTGGTCCAGACGCTTACACAAAGGCCTCCATCTGAGAGATGTAGCTGAACGCCTCTAAGCTACTACCCTTGGATGAGAGAGCCGGGCCGTTTCTCGCTGATTGCTGTACGGAGGTAAGGTGCTGAGCCGGCAGCACATGTAGCCTACCTCGTGAGCGAGTACAAAAAGGTTGATGAAATGCCCCAGTCGAATGACATGGTTACGCAAACGGTCTGTTTGGAACTCGTAGAGAGTAGAAAAAGGTGGAAAAACGTCTAAATAACACGAAATGGAACGCACGGCTAGCGAATCCATAGCGTAGTGCGAAGTCCGAAGCGAAAGCTTACCTAGTGGATGTCGCCTGCAGACTGAACGTTTCTGGTGTTGCTTGAGCGACCAGTGGCAAGCGAGATGCCCGACACATGGAAGTGAGGAACTAAAGCAGCCATGAGCAGGACGAGGCAACTCCTCGGGTGAGCCCAGCCTCAGAGCAATATGTGACGGCTCTGCAATTATGGAAGCCTCCTTGGATAGCGAGGGAATGCCCATGGTCTGCGCCTGTCTTCCATTGAGGGTCGACCGTGATGTCTATTATCGTTCTATCCTGACTAGCTGAGATGTAAGCGACATCACAACAATAAGTCTAACGTGCCTAGAAACTCGAAAAGTAGGAATAAAATTTGGTGGAACTGCGGTAAAGCTGTGAAAGTGTAAACAATATAAAATGACACAAAGTAGTGCAGCTTTACATAACAGAGTTAAGACACATACAGAACGTTGCGGCGATTAGCCTTCATCAGCAAACAAACACATTCACAAACACAACATACAGTCAAGGAGAACTACTGTGACTACATTAGAAGGTAATGACAGGACGAGAAGAACAAAAGCATGGAAAAATGGAAGCAATGAAGAGAAAATGAGAATTGAAAAAAATGTTAATTGAAAAGAATGTTAGTTGAAGAAAATGTTGAAAAAATGTTAATAGAGAAAAAGCTTCATACTCACCTCACAGTTTGGATCTGTAACTAAGAGAGTCTCGGGTGCGTTGTTATATCCGGTGCTGGGTGTTACGGTTCAGTGAGCACATAAAAAGAAGGGGGCGGGGTAGGAGGCGTGTAAAATAGAAGGTGGTACTAACCAAAATAGTTAAAGTAAGCTGTGGTCAACTTGAGCTTGTTGATATCTCTATAGAGCTTGTCCTCAAATGAAGCAGGCGTGGGCCAAAATATCTTTCTCTGTTCTGCATATATTGGGCACTCCTGCAGCAAATGTTTAGCTGTCATTTTGCCAGTTCCACAATTACATTCATCGGTATCTCCTATCTTTAGTTTATTGAACAAGTGGTGTTTCAGCTTGTTATGTCCTGTGCGGAGTCTGAAGATTGCTACTTGTTCTCTTCGGTTGAGTTTGTAATATGCATCATCCTTCTGGTGGCCTGGATGCTCTGATTCCCATTTGGTTCTATAAGTGCTTTTTATAAACCTTTTTGCCTCATTATAGGTTATGTCTATGTCAGGCTGTGGTAATCGTCCACCCTCTTTTGCTAGTCTGTCAGCCTCTTCATTTCCAGGTATACTGCAATGTGATGGGATCCACTGTATTACAACTTTTTTGGATTTCTGGCATAGACCATGGAGTGCTGCTCTTAGGTCAGCTAGTTCTGTGCTGTTTTTGCTCTTCAGTATTGAGACAGCTGACTTTGCATCTGTGAAGATAGCTATTTGCTTCTCTTTATTTTCCTCCATCAAGAGCATTGCTGCTGCAGTTTTCAAAGCCTCTACCTCCGCTTTGAAGTTACTTGAAAATTTTCCAGTTGCCACTGACTGTGTTTTTATCACTCCATTTTTTAAATTAAGGAGAATTCGTCTTCCTCCATTTTTAATTGAATCTTTCGCTGATCTATCTGTATATGCATGGGTCCAATTGCTGCTTGGGTAATGTTCTTTTATGTAGTTGAGGGTTATTTTTCTTCTTTCGGTTTCATGCTGAGTGTTCTTTTTCTCAATACCAGGAATGTTTTCTATCATCTCAGGCAGTTGCTGCTGTCTCCAAGCTGGGAAGTTGTGTGCATTGTAAATGGGCTTGACTGTTGATATGTTAAGTATGGGATCTGCCCTAATCTTTCGTTTTGCAGTTTCTACAAAGTTGCTACGCTTCAGTCTTCCTTTTCCAAAACCATCAAACCTGTTATACATAGGGTGGTCTGTCAATCTTCTAAATTTTTCTGCTTGTTGCTGGGCTCTGCTATCTCTTCTGTCCTGCATTGGTTGTAAACAAGTGATCTTTTCTAGTTCATTAATAGGCGTTGTCTTCAGGCTTCCAGTTATGATTCGCATTCCTTGGTTTTGGACTCTACTTATTTTGTTAAAGTTTGACTTAGCTGCTGTTGCCCAAGCTGCAATGCCATATTCCAGTACTGGCCTCACCCGTCCAGTATATAACTTCTTGAGAACTTTCTCATCTGCTCCCCACGTTGTACCAGCAAGCTTTTTCATGATTGCCATTCTCTGCCTTGCTCTTGTTCGATTTTTCTCAACCTGTGTCTTCCATGTCAGGCGACGATCAAAGGTGACTCCTAGATAGTTTGGATTTTCTTCATGGTGCAATATTTTTCCATTCAATACCAGCTTAGTTTGCTGAGGTTTATTTGAGAGGGAGAACACTGTGCATGTTGTTTTCTCCACACTTATCTTCACTAGCCATGATTTTGACCAGTCCTCTAGCGCTAATAAGGCTTGCTGTATTCTGCTGTTAGCTGTACTAATATATTCTTCAGATGTCCATATGGCTAGGTCATCTGCAAAGGAGGATGTGTGTACTCTGGCTGGAAAATTTTCTGTGATGTCATTTATATATGCTAGGAATAATGTTGGTGAAAGAACTCCTCCTTGGGGGACACCTTGCTCCAACAGCGTCATTTTGCTTGTTTGTCCTTGTACTTTTGTCCTGGCAGTTCTGTTCTCAAGGTAGTGGCTGATCCATTTATACATTTTTCCACAAACATGCATTTTTTGCAGTTTTACTTTCAGTCCTTCCTTCCATACTTTATCAAATGCTTTTTCTAAATCTACCCAGACTGCTAGTGTGTGCTTTTTCTCTTGGAAGGCATCCTCTATTTCCTGAGCTATATAGGTTATTTGATCTTCAGTGGATCTGTACTTTCTGAATCCTGCTTGGTGTGGTGTTAAGAGTTTGTTTTCTTCCAGATGCCATGTTAGCCTGCCATTGATAATGCGTTCCATTAATTTTCCTACACAGCTAAGTAGACTGATAGGTCGATAGCCATTTGGTTCTTCCAGGTCTTTTCCTTTCTTTGGGACTGGTATTAGTATAGCTTCCTTCCATGCCTGTGGGACTATTCCTCTCTTCCAGCTGTTATTTAGGACTGCTAGTAGTTTCTTCTTTGCCTTGGTGCCTAGTCCTATTAGCATTTCATTTGTGATTCCATCCTTTCCTGGTGATTTCTTCTTTTTTAGGGTATTCATTGCCTGTTCCATTTCTTCCATTGTTAGATTTGCCATCATATATTCTGCTGCTGTCTCTGTATTTCTATGATGTATCTGTTTGTCTTTGATTGCTTTCTTCTGTTCGGTTGTAATATCAATGTGGTTTGCATTTGCATAGTGTTCCATTAGTGCATTTGCAGCCTTTTTTCCTGTAAGCAAGGCATTTCCTTGTTTAATTGTTATTTGTTTGTTTCTAGGTCCTTCATTGTTCATGGCTTTCACTAGTTTCCATAGTTTGTTTCCATCCCTGATCAGAAATTCAGGTTTTCTGTTTTTTCCCTCCAACAATCTCTTGTTGTTTGATTTACTGTTCTTTTATATTTTGCTGAGATGGCTTTGAGAGAGAATGTTCGCTTCAATTGTTTGTTCTCTCTCTGCTGTCTTCCTGGCATCTTCAACTTTGTCCTCCAAACTTTGTAGTTCTTCAGTCCAGTATGGTTTGTAATTTTTCCTCGCTCCTCTTGGAATGGACTCAGTGGCTGCCTGTATTATCGCTCTGTTTAGACTTTCCACCATTTGCTTTATGTTGCCATATCGTGTATTTATGTTTTCACAATATTTGTCTGTTAGTATGGCAAATCTGTCCCAATCTGCTCGTTTGTAATTCCAGCGGGGCAAGGGCTTTTGCTCCTGTGGAACATACTCCATATTCATTACAAGCTTGATTGGTCTGTGGTCACTACCTGCTAATTGGTCCAGCACATGGCGATCGATTTTGTGGAGGATGTCTCCTGTGCAGAAAGCTAAGTCTGGAGTAGAAGTGGTAAGCCATCTTCTGGAGTAGAAGCTCGGTGTGTCATCCGCTTTGTTGAGTAGATGGAGATTTGAGTCTATTTCCCAGTCCTCCAATTCATCTCCTCTTTTGTCAGTATCTGGGTATCCCCATCTTTCTGAACGGCTATTAAAGTCTCCGACAATAATGCAGTTTGTGTCAGTTATTTTCATGTTTGAGAGTGTAAGGTCCTTATCTGCTGGGCTATACAGATTGTAGATTCTTATTTTCACGTCCTTTATCATTATATCAACACCTATAATTTCCGTTTGGTTGTCAGAGATCACAGATACTTCGCTGCAAGGTATTGTATTTCGTGTAAGTATTAGAACTCCTCCTTTGTGTCCTTCGCGGTCGAAACGTGTGGCCTGATATCCTCTGACTGAGAATTTATGATTGGCGTTGAGGTGTGTCTCTTGAATACATGCCACATCTATTCTATCTTTATGAAGACGCTGTGTTAGGGAGTCTTTCTTCTTGTAAACTCCTTCGGCATTCCACTGTAGTATGTTGAGTGTCCTTGGTACTTGGTCAATAGCTCTTAACCTACTCCTCTGTGCCTTGACTCCACAGCACAGGGGAAGGTGACCACCAGTAGTCATAGGTGGACCCCCTCGAGGCAGGGGGCCCGGCACTATCGCCGCCTGATGGAACTTCACGGGATTAGCACCATAACGATTAATTTTGATTTGTGACATCATGAATTAAGTTACGTTGCACTGCTTTGTCAAGCCTGTGGCTCAGTACATCCGATTTCGACAAGCATTTATTCGGGATGCTTTCCCTAGCCTTTGGCTGTCCCCAGTCTACCTACAAGGCAGCAGGTTTTACGTTGCACTGCTTTGTCGAGCCTGTGGCTCAGTACATCCGATTTCGACAAGCATGTATTCGGGGTGCTTTCCCTAGCCTTTGACTGTCCCCAGTCTACCTACAAGGCAGCAGGTTTGTGTGTCTCTTCGTCTGGTCCCTCTCCCTTGACCTGTCCGACATGGGTGGCCCTACCAGTAGCTGTGCTACCGTCGGCATAGCTCTTGGGGTCCCTCTACCTCGTCACGGTGGACACACAGCAGAGGGGTGGCGGGGTTTGGTTGATGGCCTTTTCATCCAAAATGGGGAAAACGGGGTAGCAGAAGAGAAGAATCTCCGCAGGGATATACATGTAATAATAATACATTCAATCCAAAGTCGTTATCTTATTAATAAATCAAGAATCAGCGTGTAGGCTGGAGCCATGCGGAACAGCAACACACTCTTTCAGCCCACTCCCAGTTATTTATTTATTTTTTTAGCGTATCCTTTGCAAGACTTAGCTGTCAACACCAGCATCTTTCAGCTGTATGTTGATTTCTTGGCAAGATTACGCTCAGTAGTTTGCCATTGCTTTCTGAGCGGCCGGCTCACATACCCCGTAAGTGCGATTCCAACCACTGCTGATTCTAACCGTCATCACGTTTACCGACGAGAGTATACCAGATTACGGAGAAAAGTCATAACCTCTAAGCCACGAAGATTATACCAACTCAGCTTTCCCGCTTACCATCTAACAGCTCTTTGACGGACCGATTTAGGCTTTCTTCTTAACACATTGAGTGCCAAACACAAAGTAGTTTTGGACCTAACAAAAATGGATGGCGGAAAATGGGAAGTAGGGGGTCTCACAGTTGTGACTTGAAAGATTGGCGTGATCTGATTGATGTTCTTTCCATCCAGATGGGGAATAAACGGTAGAAGAAGAAAAGAATATCCAGAGGGATATATATTGTGCTTAATCTAAAGTTGTGATGTTATAAATAAATCCAGGATCAATGCGTAGGCTGCGCCGTGCGGAACAGCAACATACTTGTTCGGCCCACTTCTAGTACTTGGCGAACGAACAAACTCAGCTTTCCCGTTTATCATCTAACAGCTTTTTGACGGACCGATTTAGGCTTTCTTTTTAACAGATTCGGTGCTAAATTAAAAGTAGGGTTGGGACGCCCCCCCCCCCCCCCCCGCAAATAAAAAAAAAATGGTTGGCGGAAAATGGGAAGTGGGGTGTGTCACAGTTCTGACTTAACAGTTGTTAATATGGTAGCAGATATGTTGTATTATATATCAAATTAAAGGGAGTTCCATACGGAAACCTACTGCATACAAGCCCAAGTCAGATACGGGAAGTCACTTAGACGATTAATCATCCCACGACACTTAGGCCTACCCACTCAAGGTCATATGTTCCAGGTCTGACGATGTCGCAATCCTCTACGTGGGTATGTATAATTTAATATCAGCATTTTCCAGTCATTATTTTACATAGGATGAAGCAACACAGATGCGATGCTTTATGACAATATTTACTATAAACATTTATGCTTTTGTAACAGGACAATGAAGAACTTATAACGCTTATTCATGTCTTGTCTAAGCTGTAAGTAATACAGATAAAACAATAGCAGGTTTCACTAAAAACTAATGCAGCACTATACACAGCTGCAAGGCGTTTGGTTAACAATGAAAGCAGACACGACTTTCCACTTTCTTCTTGTCTTAACCTTGTTTACTGAACAAGTA
Source organism: Cepaea nemoralis (assembly GCA_014155875.1). Classification (NCBI taxonomy): domain Eukaryota; kingdom Metazoa; phylum Mollusca; class Gastropoda; order Stylommatophora; family Helicidae; genus Cepaea; species Cepaea nemoralis. Next base: position 32,759 of record JACEFZ010002618.1, read on the forward strand.
GGGCCCATTAACAGAGCCAAACAAAACGTAGGTTTGGACTAAACAAAAACGGATGGCGGAAAATAGGAAGTATGGGCGTGTCACAGTTATGACTTAAAATGTGTTAATATGGTAGCAGACATGTTATATTATATATCAAATGAAAGGGGGTTACAAATGGAAAACTACTGTATATAATCTCATAGCAGAACACGGAACGTGTCTTAAGACGATCAATCATCTCATGGCATTGAACCCGGTGATGTATAGCTCCCTCCAGTATGATCTTCCTTCAGCGAGCGAGAGAAAAAAAAATACTTCCGTAGTTGCTTATTCTGGATCTAGACATGGGGCTGAAGTTTGCTTGTGGAATCAATGCTGTTGGGTTGCTTGTAGAGTCAATGCTGTTGGGTTGCTTGTTGAATCAATGCTGCTGGATTGCTTGTTGAGTCAATGCTGCTGGATTGCTTGTTGAATCAATGCTAATGGATTGCTTGTTGAATCAATGCTGTTGGATTGTTTGTGGAGTCAATGCTGCTGGATTGTTTGTGGAGTCAATGCTGCTGGATTGCTTGTTGAATCAATGCTGCTGGATTGCTGGTGGAGTCAATGCTACTGGATTGCTTGTTGAATCAATGCTGCTGGATTGCTGGTGGAGTCAATGCTACTGGATTGCTTGTTGAATCAATGCTGCTGGATTGCTTGTGGAGTCAATGCTGCTGGATTGCTGGTGGAGTCAATGCTACTGGATTGCTTGTTGAATCAATGCTGCTGGATTGCTTGTGGAGTCAATGCTGCTGGATTGCTTGTTGAATCAATGCTGCTGGATTGCTTGTTGAATCAATGCTGCTGGATTGCTTGTGGAGTCAATGCTGCTGGATTGCTTGTTGAATCAATGCTGCTGGATTGCTTGTGGAGTCAATGCTACTGGATTGCTTGTTGAATCAATGCTACTGGATTGCTTGTTGAATCAATGCTGCTGGATTGTTTGTGGAGTCAATGCTGCTGGATTGCTTGTGGAGTCAATGCTGCTGGATTGCTTGTTGAATCAATGCTGCTGGATTGCTTGTTGAATCAATGATGCTGGATTGCTTGTTGAATCAATGCTGCTGGATTGTTTGTGGAGTCAATGCTGCTGGATTGCTTGTGGAGTCAATGCTGCTGGATTGCTTGTTGAATCAATGCTGCTGGATTGCTTGTTGAATCAATGATGCTGGATTGCTTGTTGAATCAATGCTGCTGGATTGCTTGTTGAATCAATGCTGCTGGATTGCTTGTGGAGTCAATGCTGCTGGATTGCTTGTTGAATCAATGCTGCTGGATTGCTTGTTGAATCAATGCTGCTGGATTGCTTGTTGAATCAATGCTGCTGGATTGCTTGTGGAGTCAATGCTGCTGGATTGCTTGTTGAATCAATGCTGCTGGATTACTTGTTGAATCAATGCTGCTGGATTGCTTGTTGAATCAATGCTGCTGGATTGCTTGTTGAATCAATGATGCTGGATTGCTTGTTGAATCAATGCTGCTGGATTGCTTGTTTAATCAATGCTGCTGGATTGCTTGTTGAATCAATGCTGCTGGATTGCTTGTGGAGTCAATGCTGTTGGATTGCTGGTGGAGTCAATGCTGCTGGATTGTTTGTGGAATCAATGCTGCTGGATTGCTTGTGGAGTCAATGCTGCTGGATTGCTTGTTGAATCAATGCTGCTGGATTACTTGTTGAATCAATGCTGCTGGATTGCTTGTTGAATCAATGCTGCTGGATTGTTTGTGGAGTCAATGCTGCTGGATTGCTTGTGGAGTCAATGCTGCTGGATTGCTTGTTGAATCAATGCTGCTGGATTACTTGTTGAATCAATGCTGCTGGATTGCTTGTTGAATCAATGCTGCTGGATTACTTGTTGAATCAATGCTGCTGGATTGCTTGTTGAATCGATGCTGCTGGATTGCTTGTTTAATCAATGCTGCTGGATTGCTTGTTGAATCAATGCTGCTGGATTGCTTGTTGAATCAATGCTGCTGGATTGCTTGTTGAATCAATGCTGCTGGATTGCTTGTGGAGTCAATGCTGTTGGATTGCTGGTGGAGTCAATGCTGCTGGATTGCTTGTGGAGTCAATGCTGCTGGGAAACAAACATTATATCAAGTCTTTGCTGCCCCGCCTGCGAGCCGACGCCGCCAGGTCACGTGATGTTCGCATTGACGTGGCCCTGCGGCGGTAATACCGGGCCTCAAAAAACTCATCCCCTCCATCGGAGTGGACGTCGTCCTCGTCGTCGCTGTAGTCCATGCAAGCGTTGGTGTATGGTAATGGTCTGACTAGCAGAGTCCCTAGATTACTACCCAGCTGGGTGACGGGACAAAGGCTCCGTGCTTGAAGAATTTCCGTGTCTCGCTGGGTTGACGGTTGGCTGGTGTCTAATACTGTGATTTCTATATGGTCTTTCAAATCATGGTTTGTTGAGAACGTGGAGGGTTGCACAGCTGTTGATGATGATGTTGCTATGTTTGAAATATTCTGGTTGGGCTGCAAAGTTGTGATGGAGTGGTGGATGTTGAAGAACTGCCGCTTCAATAGAATGTCATGCTGTCGCAGCAGAATCTGCAAAACGAGATTGTAAAAGCTGTTAGAGGTTAGTCAAATAAAAAGTACACATTGCGCTTTTCCCAGTCCTTAAGGTCTATTACCATAAAGTACGAGCCTGCCATGGTCCAGATAAGGATATGGGATCGTATGCCGTAACCCAAATTAGACTAGGTCAGAGGTTATGGTAGTGTTCAGTAAATGGACACCTGGATTGTGAAAAGTGGATACTTTTCACACAGCTTGGAAACGCTGGGACTCGCTTCGAGGCCAGCAGGAAGCGGGATCCGGACAAGCATTCAAGGCTGTTGTTTCGTCCTGTGCGGACCACGTTGTGAATCGAGTTGCGGCCAAAATTGAGCCACTCTTTTATGTTAGTTAATGTATAGCAATGTGGTGTTTATTATAATGTGGAATATGATTGTGTATGTGATATGGTCATGCTACAGTGTTGAGATGAATATAGTAACAAAAACCTAAATCCGAGTCCGAGTCACATTTCTACAGGAAAGAGGAGTTGTATTTAATAGTAAGTTGGCGTCCTTTGTGTAGAATGGTAGAGTCTAACTATCAGCAAAGTAAAGTGCGGAGAAGCAACCATAATGGCGACTTGATGATGATGAATAGTACAACTAATACCCCTAGGCATCAGATTTGTACACCAAGCAACCAGCCGCGACTTATCGGCACTCGGAGGTTAATGTAGTCAATATCCGTCCAGCCGTCCGTCTTTACTTCACAAGACATCCCCGGTATCCATTTTACACGTGGGTCGACTTGGGAACCCGAGTCCCTAATTAATTCCAAATCCATGCGAATTCGAACCCTTGGCCAGCGGGTGGGTAGGCAAGCAAGCGTGCTAGCCATTGTGTTAACCCGTAACTGCTGTTGTAAGTTAAGATACTGCACATACCAGAAGACACACTGAGGGAACCTGAGGACGACATAACTAGACACTCTCTTGTATGGAACCCACAATAGTGGGAGACACACTGAGGGAGAGAATTACAGACCTATATAATAATGGGAGAGATTTAAGATATATAATATATATGGCTCATATTCCATTGCAGTAGTTCTACAAAGCTGAACGTTGGGCGGCGTTTGCCAAACCCGACACCCCACATTGTGCCATCGGCTTCGGGCGGAAGAGCGCAATTGGGAGGGTACAAGCCTTACCCTGGTGCAAGGAAATGCAAGCTAAAGACAAAATGTCATGGCAGGGCAGACCAGGCCCTAAGCCTTGGTTGGCGACTGGTTTAGGATCGAAGCTCCGACAGGCGGACAGTTAGAGCATTGCTTTGCTGATCCGGCAGCTTCTGCAGCTTGTCTTGTTCCAGATGTAGGGGTGTTACCTTTCCTCTGGAGTAAACTAGGCAGGCCGAGAGAGGGATCATGCTGCATGGGCAACACATGATCTCTATATTTTAGCCCAGGCTTTGTGCTATGGAGAGGCAATAACTCCATCCCTGGTCTTAACTGGTCTCGGAATCCACTTCTGTGTATTGTTGGAAAAGTATTTGCCAGAATTGTTCTGCACAGACTTCAAGTCCTAGGAGATCAAGTCTACCCCGAATCACAGTGTGGCTTTCGACAGAACCGGTCTACCACTGATATGATATTCTCATTGCGACAAATGCAAGAAAAATGCCGTGAACAGAATCAACCACTGTTTATTGCCTTCATCGACCTCACAAAGGCATTTGATTTGGTCAGTCGTGAGGGTCTGTTCAAGGCACTAAAGAAGATTGGCTGCCCGCCAACTCTTCTGTCCATTGTGGAATCGTTCCACACAGGCATGAAGGGTATAATCAAGTTTGATGGTGCAACTTCTGAAGAATTTGAAATCAAGAGTGGAGTTAAGCAAGGTTGTGTACTAGCTCCCACCCTCTTTGGAATATACTTTTCACTTCTACTGAAATAGGCATTTCGTGATCAGGATGGTGGTATATACATTCACTCACGCTCAGATGGCGGCCTCTACAATGCTCAGAGATTGAAGGCTAAGACCAAAATTAGCAGGGTACTGATCAGAGAGTTGCTTTTTGCAGATGATGCTGCAGTTACGACCCACTCTGAGGAAGAATTACAATGTCTACTATCTGCATTCTCCAATGCTTGTTCTGAATTTGGTTTAACAATTAGCAAAAAGAAGAGACAGATTATGTCACAAGGTGCACATGGGGTACCATCAATCTTTATTGACGACGCCGAACTAGAGATAGTAGACCATTTTACATATCTAGGATCAGTGGTAAATAGCAAATTATCCCTAGATCAGGAAATCAACATCCGGATTGGTAAGGCAGCAACAACAATGAACAGGTTAAGAAAAAGAGTCTGGGAGAACAGGAAGCTTACTACCAAAACAAAAGTCCTTGTCTATCAAGCCTGTGTCCTTAGTACTCTTCTCTATGGCAGTGAAACCTGGACAACTTACTCACACCAAGAGAACAACTTAAACAGCTTTCATATGCGGTGTCTGCGAAGAATTCTTGGTATTAAGTGGCAAGACAAAATCACAAATACTGAAGTATTGGAAAGATCAGGTTGTGTGACAGTTTATTCCATGCTCAGTCTTCGTAGACTTAGATGGATATGACATCTTAGGAGGATGGATGATGGTAGAATACCAAAGGATATCTTTTTTGGTGAATTACAGATGGGTAAGAGATCTCACGGTCGGCCTCTACTACGATACAAAGATGTGTGTAAGCGGGACATGATTGATACAGGCATTGATAATGCACATTGGGAGCAAGTCGCCGCTGAACGTGTTGCATGGAGGGCAAATATCAGAAATGGAATAAAGTCAAAGGAGAAAATTATTGCAGAAAAGTCACACACCAAGCGTTTGAGACGTAAGATGGTGCATGATGGTGGAAATGACCATGTGTTCACATGCACCCACTGTGAACGGACATTTACAGCGCAAATTGGCCTTATCAGTCACACTCGCTACCGCCATAGTTAAAAGTTATTATGCCTTTTTAAAGCACAAACTATCGTCTGTCAAGACGGCAAGGTGCCAATGAGTTCTACAAATTAGTCATGATAATCTGTGTGTTGACGTGAAGTGGAAGCTTCAACTATAAGTCGATCCGAAGTAGTTTGCTTCTAGTGACTATTACCAATCAAAGCACGACATTTATTCCAAAACTGACCTTGTATATAGGCGAGTTTTGATGGCGTACGCTAAGAGTTAATGGGATTGTGATATGTGGTTGGTTGGTTGGTTGGTTGGTTGGTTGGTTGGTTGGTTGGTGGGTATGATTCTCTGGACGAAAGGTTTTAACTCTTAGGTCCGATGTACTGGCGTTCATGTCTCTGGTTTAAGAAAGGGGCTTGCATCTATCTGGTTGAGGTTTCTGTAGAAACTATACTCCTGATCTGATATCGAAGTGCAGACTTCGCGGGACTGTGGGGGAGATCGCTCCTCTCTTCTCTAAGCTTAGAATTCAGAGGAGTATGCAAGACTGGTACTGGAAGTTCACAACTACGGAGAAGTTTATTACGATGTAGCCAGTCATATTTCATCACAGCACACGAAGATTGACAGGGATTAAACCTTGAATAGTAATGTCTACTCCGCAGGTCTCAGGTATTTCATTTGTGCTATTGGAAGTTCACATCTACGGAGAAGTATATTACGATGTAGCCAGGTCATATTTCAGCACAGAAAACGCAGAATGACATTACACATTGAATCGTAATGTTTCCTCCGCAGGTATTGGGTATTTCATCTGTGCTATTGGAAGTTCACATCTAAGGACAGGTATCAAAGAGTCGCTTTTTAAAAGAAAACGACTTTTTTGATCATGTTGCCTCCGAGGGTCTTATGTATTTCATTTGTGCTATTCTAAGAGTGAAGTTACCAGCCACAAAACACTAACCAATTCTTGTTTAATCCACAAAGTAGCCATCATGAGATCGCTGAGCCTCTCAGACATGCCCTCGTCTTCAGGAAGCGGGCTGGTGTGCTCACCCTCCCTGGGGTGATTTGAATATACCGGAGCATTGACAGAATCTTTTTCGTACCTGAAATTAGTAAATGATAACATCTTAGGGATTGTAACCATGTCACAATAAAACTAGAGTATGAATAACTTAGCCAGGGAAGGTTAACCCGGTCAACAAATGCCCATAGAAGTCGGATGTGTCGGCCTAAAGTTGCAAGTAAACAGGGACAACGCAATTACATCTGGAAAAAAAAAAATAAAACACTCCGGATGAACGCAGCAGAAGAAGAAGAACTTAGGGGTCGTGGTGGTGTAGTGGCTAGCACTCTTATCTGCTAGCCCGGTGGTCTTGGGTTCGATTTTGCACGGAGATGGGTTGTTAACATTTATAAATAAATACACACGTATTTTTGGCGCTCATAGAAGTCGGGGAAAAAATCTTAGGCTAAAGGAAGCACCAGACAACATAAACATTGAAAGCTATAGTTGCCGACCGGATTGGAACCCATCACCTCCAAATGACGACAGCGCCTCGCTGCAGGAACTAGTGCACTTCGATGCATGACAAACTAGACACCCCTAAACAAAGGTGTCTTCATTAGCCATGTCTATCATCCATATGAACCCACAACTATAGAATATGGACATAATTCGTTTCTAACCATTGAAATAGCGCCATAGGCTTCAGAATATGTTGTCTAGTGCGTTCTCTAGTCTCTAATTATTTCCCCTACTTCTACTCTAATTATTTCCCCTACTTATACTCTAATTATCTCCTCTACTTCTACTCTAATTATTGCCCCTACTTCTACTCTAATTATCTACCCTACTTATTTTCTAATGATTTCCCCTACTTCTACTCTAATTATCTACCCTACTTATTTTCTAATGATTTCCCCTACTTCTACTCTAATTATCTACCCTACTTATTTTCTAATGATTTCCCCTACTTCTACTCTAATTATCTACCCTACTTATTTTCTAATGATTTCCCCTACTTCTACTCTAATTATTGCCCCTACTTATACTCTAATTATTGCCCTTACTTCTACTCTAATTATTGCCCCTACTTCTACTCTAATTATCTACCCTACTTATTTTCTAATGATTTTCCCTACTTCTACTCTAATTATCTACCCTACTTATTTTCTAATGATTTCCCCTACTTCTACTCTAATTATCTACTCTCCTTATTTTCTAATGATTTCCCCTACTTCTACTCTAATTATTGCCCCTACTTATACTCTAATTATTTCCCCTACTTATACTCTAATTATTGCCCCTACTTCTAGGAACGCCAAACAATAATATGTATATTTATTAATGAACTGTCTTACTGGCCTCAATGGGTTCCCCCAAATAACATTTATGTGTTAAAATTGACCTGAGCTGCCAGATGGACCCACCCTACAATGGATACCAGAAATGGTTTTGGAAGTAAAATTGACCTGCCAGGTATTGACCACATCGCTAATCGAGTGCCGATTGGTCTATGCAAAGATGGGACCAGCACCATGCACCTAATACGTCTCGTGGGCGCGATAAAAAAGTCCTTGAATGTACAAGGTTAGATGCATTTCCTTCACAGGACGTCCCGGGCAAGCCCAATATCTTTGGACTGTTTGTGATTTCTTGGCAAGTTTACGTTCAATAGTTTGCCATTGCTTTTCAAACAACCGGCACTAATACCATTGCACGAAAACCAGTGCAAGGCAGACTGCTTCCAAATCGCCTACAGCTGTGTTTCGAATGTGTTTTACAAAATAAAGCCTATGATGGTCTTATACGCTTCCCTTCAATAGTGGAGTTGTGAATCAATTCCTAGGATCCTCAGATAAGTCAAATAAATAGGAAGTCCCATGTGAACGATACACAGTCAGTCATCATAAGCAGTCGGTTGTACAAGCAGCAGCGCGGGGTGGGTTCCAAAAACTAGAAAAGCAAACTTCCAGTGCTCTGATGTCGAGGTAGGCGGTAGAACGCCTACACGCTAATCAAATTTGACTTCTCGTTCAGAAAGCAATGGCAAACTACTGAATGTACAATGACCATGACAATGGCGTTATCACATCACAGCCCCAAAGCTTCGAAAACTGCTTCGGGGGAAAAAAGTATTGATTATTATTAACTGTGAGTGGCACCTTGCAGTCATGACAGACCAAAGTATGTGAGTTGGAATTTGGCCAAAATTCCATCACAATGCCTGGGCAGAACTTCAGAGAACATGCGATGCCCAAGCTGCATGTTCCCTCTCTTGGCCTTGCCTTGTTTATTCCAGAGGAATGGATAACCTGTACGTCTGGAACAAGGTGGGCTGCAGACGCTGGCGGTTCAGCGTCAAACCTCCGAGATGTATACACAACGAGTAAACAGGCAGTGAACAAGTCACTCAAGCTGCAAAAACTAGACAAATGAAAGCCTATAGGTACCGTATGCACCCGAAGAGACGCAGCGAAATATGCCAGGTAGTAAATCTTGCAATATATTGTTTGCGGCTTCCGTGTTTACATGCACTATGGGAATGCATTATTTTGAATAAAAGCCTACAAATAAGCCACAGGTAGAATCAGACAATTCAAAATCAAATTCAAGAAGAAAAAAAAAAAAAAACAAGAACGGAGAAAGACCCGGCAAGAAAACAATAAAAGCAGAAATGCACATAAACATTGCAGAAAAAAAAAAAAAATAGAAATTATGCAAACGTAAGATTAGGAAGAAACTCTCGTTTACATGGAAGGAATTTTACTGCGCTGAACCGCTGAACACATAGAATAGTGGTTCCCAAACTGCAGGCCGTCACCCTTAAAAATAGTGTTGCAAGATATTTAATTATTATTAAAGGGATTGTGAGCTATTTATTTATTGTTAATAAGATGTTGGGTTTTACTTGATTATTGTAAACGGTGGCGGTGTATTGCGTGGTAATTCTAGACGAGGGAACCCTCTGTTGTGAGTCCAGCTTGAAGTGGTGGAGCGACATGATAATTCAATTCTAAAGGCCCCAAGAGCTAGGTCAAAGGTAGCGCAGCTACTGGCAGGGACTCCATTTCGGACAAGTCAAAGGATCGAAACCAGGCGAAGTGAGATGCTAACCTGCTGCCATGATGGTATACTGGGGACAGTCACAGTCTAAGGAGGGCTCTGTCAACCAAAGCTATCTCATCCTGGTCATGCGTGTATTGGACACTGCAGTAGTGTCTTCTGTGTTGTTTTGATGCATTCTACAGCCAGTCGTCTTCAGTGCCACTCCGCCACATCATCAAGCATGCTCACAATTTTCTGACCATTGCCTCTAAAATACTCATTTTTTTTCCTGGTTTATAAAGCTGTTAAAACCCAGTTCTCCAATCCAAAATATATCCCAATGGCATTTAAATGGGCATACTTTACTTTGATTGACATCTGCTCTGGGCATTAGGAGGGGAGTCGGTTAACGGCGAAATACCAAACACCCAAGGAAAAAGCATGACCAACCTAGGCTGAGTCGCAGCCGGTCCGTACGTAATGAGTTAAATCATTACCTGGCTGCATCATAATTTAGCTGATATTAAGCTATAGTACTGGTCGTTAAACATCCGGCGTGCTGACGCCGAGGTAGTGGGTTCAATCCCTACACGGGTCCCTTGGACTAAAATGTTGACTTCTCGTCCTTGACTTGGGGACGTGAATTACAAGTACCTCAGAAGTCGGAATGAACTAGCCTGATGGCGATGGATACTGGTAATAGGGAAAGCTAATCCCCACGCAAGCATCGGACCAGTGCTGTTAGCAATAGTAGAACGTGTATGGATTACGTTTGAGTTCAAAAGGAGCTAACGCAATAATAACAAAGTGCTGGTTGTGTAAACCTCACAGATTTCACAGCTTGGAGAGGGCAAGAAGAGCTCTCTAGCACGGTGGCTCTTCGATACCGGGTCGGGAGGAAAGTCTCCACCAGCCTCACCCCAATAGATGCACGCATTTTGATGCACGCATTGACGGCCTGCACGCCGAAACATCGAACTTAAGAATTAACACCCCCGGGAAGGTTAACCCGGTCAACAAATGCCCGCAGAAGTCGGATGTGTCGGCCTAACGGCGCAAGAACGCAGCTCTGCTGTAAACAGGCACAACGCAATCACGTCCGGAAAAAAACTCCGGATGAACGAAGAAGAAGAAGAATTAACACTCAATCTTGAAGAGGATTCACCAACCTAATACTCGTTGGACCTAAGACAGTGGTTCTCAACCGGTGGGGAATTCTTGATATTGTTTCTCTCTCCATTCTTTACAGTTTTGTACTTCTCGCTCTTCTGAAATTCGTTTAGTAATGTAAGCAGTCCCGCAAATCACGTTTTATGTAGGCGTCTAGACTTGTTCTAGTATGTTTTGTTAAATTTGTCTTCCATTTTTACGTATACTGTGTAGGTGCAAAAAAAAGGGGGGGGGATTTATATGGAAGAAATACGAAGGGGTTGGGGGCGGGGGGGGGGGGTGACATTCTGAACATATGGTGAAGGGGTGTATGGGCCAAAAAAGGTTGAAAACACTGACCTAAGATTTCAAACGCAGCTCCTTAGAAGTTTCACCAACCTAACACTCGTTGGACCTAAGAATTTAAACATAGCTCGTTAGAAGATTCACCAACCTAACACTCGTTGGACCTAAGAATTCAAACATAGCTCATTAGAAGATTCACCAACCTAACACTCGTTGGACCTAAGATTTCAAACACAAAGACTTAGACGATTCACCAAGTAACCAACTTTGATTGGTATCAATGACCTACCTTCTGGGCAGTCTAATGAGACCTGGTAGGGAAGACTGTTTGACTGGGATCAACCCTTGTGTCATCTGCCGCTCACCCAGCACGCCAGTGTCTCCCGGGAACAAGGCCCTCATTTCAGAATACAGTTAACTGTTGGAGATAATAGAAATGATAATATTTTCCTCAACACAAAAACATAACAAAGATGCGTCTTCATCTTCGTCTTCTTCTTCTCCCGCTTCTTCTTCCCGTTGTCGTCGTCCTCCTCCAGCTCCTCATCCTTCTTCTCCTCAACGCCTTTCTTCTTATTCCTTTTCTTCTTCTTCTTCTTCTTCTTCTTCTTCTTCTTCTTCTTCTTCTTCTTCTTCTTCTTCTTCTTCTTCTTCTTCCTCTTCTTACTTTCATCTCCAATGGAACATTGGCCCTCCACCAACTCACGTCAAGCCCTCCACCTTTTGCTACGTCTTCCCCGAATGATTCACCAGTCTCTAATTCTCTTCTCCGATTGTTTTCAGATCTTCCTCTAATTCACATTCACAGTGAGTTCCTGACATTAAAACTGAATAATTATTAAATCACCAAATAACTTCTTTCTGGCCATAATGCATTTAGACCTTTCAGACGTAACAGCCGAACCATTCTACGGCTGTAAATCCGTGGTTAATAACCCGTGTCTCTTCCTCTACATTCCTCCACACTCGAGTACAAGAGTGTGTAAGAGTACAAGCCCATTATGAGAATGCCTTCTAAATGTCACAGCGAGGAACTGCCATTCAGCAACTAGTCTTCTATTTGCTACAGCAGGGGTAATTTGGCATAAACCATATACTGTTGAATAATTTAGCACAGCTGACTCAGTTTCGCAGTATTGCTACTGTGTGTACACACGAGGCTCTATTATTATATGTTACGTATAAGGTCGTGTATTTTCTGGCAGTAATGTGCATGAACGGAGCAGTATATGGTCCGAAATAGCAAACGTATGAAGATTCTGTTTGCTTATGTCCCTGTTTTATTCTGTTTGCTTATGTCCCTGTATTATTTTTACATTCTTCAAGCTTCTATGATTATCTACCTACCCACCTATCTACTTACATGCCTATCTACCCACCTACTTACCTCCTAACTATCCACCTACTCCTACATATCTACCTAACTACTTATCTACCTACTTATCTAACTACCTAACTGTTTATTCTCTACCTGTTTGTTAAGGGGCGTGTGGCTGGGGGATGGATGGGTGGGTAGAGGATGGGTGGGTGGGTGATTGTATATGGGTAAGGGTGTGGTTAGGGGATGTGTGGTTAAGGGACGTTTGATTCTCCCCCGATGTGTCTCCACCTTGACGTGGTGGGGGAGCTTGCGTGTCCCATCGACCCCATTTGCTTGCTGATGGATGAAAAACTACATATCGGACAGCTTATGGGATAGGGACCAGACTAAGAGAGACACAACCTGCTGCTCTGCAGGTGAGACTGAGGATAGCAGTCTAAAATTTAAATCAGGCGCACGAAGGCAGAAGTTCTTGGTCCGGACAAAACACTAAAGGCTCCCTGTCGAGGGCTGTGGCTGAACGCCTCTAAGCCACAAACCCTCGGACCTGAGAGCCGGGCCGATAGCCACCTTTCGAAAAATAAAGGCGTGATACTGAGCAAGCTACATTCCCAGGTCTGATAGAAGTTCGAAGGCTCTCAGCTGGGGGATATGAGAGATTTCCCATATGAGAGGGCCAGGCCGTTTCTCGTTCACCGCAGCACGAAGGTAAGGTGCTGAGCCGGCAGCACAAGTAGCCTACCTCGAGAGCGAGTAAAAAAAGTAAAAAAAGTGCCCCAGTCGAAGAAAATGGCTGCGAAAACTGTATCTAACTCATAGAGAGTGTAGACAAAAGTGGAAGAACGTCTCAATGACGCAAAATGGAACGCACGGCGAGCGAACCTATTGCGTGGTCCGAAGTCAAAAGCAAAAGCTTACCGAGTGGATGTCGCTCGCAGTCTGACCGTCCCTGGTGTGTGCTTGAGCGATCAATGGCAAACAAGTTGCCCAACACATGGAAGTGAGGAACTAAAGCAGCCATGAGCAGGACGTGGCAACTCCTCGGGTGAGCCCAGTCACAGAGCAATATGTGCCGGCTCTGCAATTATGGAAGCCTCCTTGGATAGCGAGGGAATGCTCATGGTCTGCCCCTGCCTTCCCTTGAGGGCCGACCACGATGTCGTTCATCGTTCTATCTTGACCAGCTGAGATGTTAGCGACATCACAACAGTCCAACGTGCCTCGAAACCAGAGGAAGGCTAACCTCATTAAAAAATGCCCGCTGAAGTCGGAAGTGTCGTCCTACGGGTGGCAAACTAAAAATTGACACTACGCAATTACGTCCGAGTGAATTGTCTCGTCCGAACGTCTCTCGTGCTAGGAACAGCTCTGACTACCTAGTTTCCGAATGCCGCTCTTGTTCGGAACAGCTCTGACTGGGTAGTTCTCCGAATGTCTGTTGTGCCTGGAAAAGCTCTGATGGGCGCAACGACAAGCACATGTCCGAAAACTCGCTGAGTGGATGCCGTCTGCAAACCTATCTGGTTTGTGCGGGAATGACCCGGGGAAACGAAATGACCAATATATTGAAGTGAGGATTTAAAGCAGCCATGAGCAGGACGTGACGATCTCCCTCGGTGAGCCCAGATCCAGGGCGTTATGTGTCGGCCCTGCAACTATGGAAGCAACCTTGGATGGCGGAAAATGCTATGGACTGTCCCTGCCTTCCTTTGAGGGATGACCGTTGTCCTCGACCGTTCAACCTTGGCCAGCATGGTTGAAGATGGCACCACAAAAGTGAGAGTCTCCCAGGAATGCTACCTGGTCAAAAAAGCACGCTAAAGTCGATGTGTTGGCCTACGGGTTTCGGCCCAAGGGCGCATAACAGACACACCGCAATCACATCTGAAAAAACACTCCGGATGAACGAAAAGAAGAAGAAGGACGTTTGATTGCGGGATGGGTGGAGGATGTGTGGATGGGTAGAGGATATGTGGGTGGGTGAGTGTGTGTAGGTTAGGAGATGGTGAGAGATGTTTGTATGGGTGGGCTCGGGATCTGTGAGTTGGCTGGGGGAGATGGGAGATCATGTGGGTGGGTGCGAAATTTGTGTGTGGGTAGGTGCGGGATATGTGAGATGGCGGGAGATGTGTGTGTGCGTGAGGGATGTGTGGTTGAGGGATGTGTGTTTGGCTGGGTGGTTGGAGGTGTGTGGGTGGAGGAGGATATGTGGGTGGGTGATTGTTGGTGGGTAATGGGACGGGTGGAGGATATGTGTGTGGGTGGGGAATGTATGTGTGCTTGGGGTGTGGGTGGATGGGATGTGTGGTTGGTGGGAGTGTGTGTGGGTGGGGAGATGTGCATTTGTGGGGATGTGGTGGATGGATGGGGGAATGTATGTGTTCCTGGGGTGTGTGTGTGTGTGGTTGGGTGGGGGATGTGTGGGTGAATGGGGGATGCATGGGTGGGTGGTGGAGTGTCTCATAACATGGTAATATGCATTGTTTATGTTTACAAAATTCATTTGACAATGTTTTTCCTATGCACTATTGACGAATGAAAGATGAGTGATTGGAAGGGCCGAATGTAAGACGGGCCTGCGTGCCCAATTTGTTACCCTTTGAAAATAAAGTCCGTTCTCTACCTATCTACCTACTTACTTACCTACCAATCTAACTACCTAACTACCTACTCCCTTCCTATCTACCTACCCACCTGCTTGCCTATTTTCTTACCTACTTGCCTATCTACCTACTTACCTGCTTACCTACCTAACTACCTACCTGCCCACACTTATTTATCTATCTACTTGCTTGACTACCTACCATGATCTGCCTCTCTCCTATCTATCGGCCTACGTATCTTCCTGCATACCTACTTACGCACCAACCAACCAACCTACCTACCTACCTATCTGCCGAACTGCTTGCTTGCCAGTTCGTTAGTTTATATTTTTCGCTGTCTATCGGGCTACCTACCTAAGTGATGTCTGGATGAAATAATGTATGAAAGAGAGAGAAAGATAGAAGGGTAGAATGTTAGACGGGCATGCGTGCCCAATTCTTTGAAAATAAATTTTGTTCGATCGTTAGTTCTGTCTGCCTGCCTGCCAGTCTGTCTCTCTGTCTGTCTATGTGTCTGCCTGCCCGTCTGTCTGTAAGGAATACCTGCTGTTCATCATCATCATCATCATCATCATCATCACCATCATCATCCAATGCCTTGCCGCTTGCGTGGGCGATCATGCCTCTCCACAAATTACGATCTCCGACGACATGGATCAATTCGTGTGTTGACTCCCTTCCGCGCCATGACAAAAGACTGTCAAGAATTTTTTCACGCTGTTTTCCCCTATCTTTCTTTCCGCAAATCTTTCCGGTTGTCACAACATGTTCCAGCTTTTGTCTTCTCATAACGTAGCTAAAAACGATGACTGCCTCTTTCTGATGTTTGTAATAAGTTGTCTTTACGACTCAGCTTCCCTTAAAACATCCTGATTGCTCATTTTGACTGTACAATTAATTGTCAGCATTCTTTTATAAAAGCACATCTCCAAGGATTCCTGGGATATGTACTAATGTTTACTCATTGTTCCGGATTCGCCTCAGTATGTTAAAACTGGCTCTATGTAAAATGCAACAACTCTTTTTCTAACTTTCAAGGACAGTGACTTATTGAACAAAACGTTCCCCCTCTGCTGTGTGTCCACCGTGACGAGGTAGAGGGGCTTGTGCGTCCCAATGACCCCAAGAGCTATGCCGACGGTAGCACAGCTACTGGTAGGGCCACCAATGTCGGACAGGTCAAGGGAGAGGGACCAGACGAAGAGACACACAAACCTGCTGCCTTGTAGGTAGACTGGGGACAGTCAAAGGCTAGGGAAAGCACCCCAAATACATGCTTGTCGAAATCGGATGTACTGAGCCACAGGCTTGACAAAGCAGTGCAACGTGAAACCTGCTGCCTTGTAGGTAGACTGGGGACAGTCAAAGGCTAGGGAAAGCATCCCGAATAAATGCTTGTCGAAATCGGATGTACTGAGCCACAGGCTTGACAAAGCAGTGCAACGTAACTTAATTCATGATGTCACAAATCAAAATTAATCGATATGGTGCTAATCCCGTGAAGTCCCATCAGGCGGTGATAGTGCCGGGCCCCCTGCCTCGAGGGGGTCCACCCATGACTACTGGTGGTCACCTTCCCCTGTGCTGTGGAGTCAAGGCACAGAGGAGTAGGTTAAGAGCTATTGACCAAATACCCCGGACACTCAACATACTACAGTGGAATGCCGAAGGAGTTTACAAGAAGAAAGACTCCCTAACACAGCGTCTTCATAAAGATAGAATAGATGTGGCATGCATTCAAGAGACACACCTCAACGCCAATCACAAATTCTCAGTCAGAGGATATCAGGCCACACGTTTCGACCGCGAAGGACACAAAGGAGGAGTTCTAATACTTACACGAAATACAATACCTTGCAGCGAAGTATCTGTGATCTCTAACAACCAAACGGAAATTATAGGTGTTGATATAATGATAAAGGACGTGAAAATAAGAATCTACAATCTGTATAGCCCCGCAGATAAGGACCTTACACTCTCAAACATGAAAATAACTGACACAAACTGCATTATTGTCGGAGACTTTAATAGCCGTTCAGAAAGATGGGGATACCCAGATACTGACAAAAGAGGAGATGAATTGGAGGACTGGGAAATAGACTCAAATCTCCATCTACTCAACAAAGCGGATGACACACCGAGCTTCTACTCCAGAAGATGGCTTACCACTTCTACTCCAGACTTAGCTTTCTGCACAGGAGACATCCTCCACAAAATCGATCGCCATGTGCTGGACCAATTAGCAGGTAGTGACCACAGACCAATCAAGCTTGAAATGAATATGGAGTATGTTCCACAGGAGCAAAAGCCCTTGCCCCGCTGGAATTACAAACGAGCAGATTGGGACAGATTTGCCATACTAACAGACAAATATTGTGAAAACATAAATACACGATATGGCAACATAAAGCAAATGGTGGAAAGTCTAAACAGAGCGATAATACAGGCAGCCACTGAGTCCATTCCAAGAGGAGCGAGGAAAAATTACAAACCATACTGGACTGAAGAACTACAAAGTTTGGAGGACAAAGTTGAAGATGCCAGGAAGACAGCAGAGAGAGAGAACAAACAATTGAAGCAAACATCTCTCTCAAAGCCATCTCAGCAAAATATAAAAGAACAGTAAATCAAACAACAAGAGATTGTTGGAGGGAAAAAACAGAAAACCTGAATTTTGACAGGGATGGAAACAAACTATGGAAACTAGTGAAAGCCATGAACAATGAAGGACCTAGAAACAAACAAATAACAATTAAACAAGGAAATGCCTTGCTTACAGGCAAAAAGGCTGCAAATGCACTAATGGAACACTATGCAAATGCAAACCACATTGATATTACAACCGAACAGAAGAAAGCAATCAAAGACAAACAGATACATCATAGAAATACAGAGACAGCAGCAGAATATATGATGGCAAATCTAACAATGGAAGAAATGGAACAGGCAATGAATACCCTAAAAAAGAAGAAATCACCAGGAAAGGATGGAATCACAAATGAAATGCTAATAGGACTAGGCACCAAGGCAAAGAAGAAACTACTAGCAGTCCTAAATAACAGCTGGAAGAGAGGAATAGTCCCACAGGCATGGAAGGAAGCTATACTAATACCAGTCCCAAAGAAAGGAAAAGACCTGGAAGAACCAAATGGCTATCGACCTATCAGTCTACTTAGCTGTGTAGGAAAATTAATGGAACGCATTATCAATGGCAGGCTAACATGGCATCTGGAAGAAAACAAACTCTTAACACCACACCAAGCAGGATTCAGAAAATACAGATCCACTGAAGATCAAATAACCTATATAGCTCAGGAAATAGAGGATGCCTTCCAAGAGAAAAAGCACACACTAGCAGTCTGGATAGATTTAGAAAAAGCATTTGATAAAGTATGGAAGGAAGGACTGAAAGTAAAACTGCAAAACATGCATGTTTGTGGAAAAATGTATAAATGGATCAGCCACTACCTTGAGAACAGAACTGCCAGGACAAAAGTACAAGGACAAACAAGCAAAATGATGCTGCTGGAGCAAGGTGTCCCCCAAGGAGGAGTTCTTTCACCAACATTATTCCTAGCATATATAAATGACATCACAGAAAATTTTCCAGCCAGAGTACACACATCCTCCTTTGCAGATGACCTAGCCATATGGACATCTGAAGAATATATTAGTACAGCTAACAGCAGAATACAGCAAGCCTTATTAGCGCTAGAGGACTGGTCAAAATCATGGCTAGTGAAGATAAGTGAGGAGAAAACAACATGCACAGTGTTCTCCCTCTCAAATAAAACTCAGCAACCTAAGCTGGTATTGAATGGAAAAATATTGCGCCATGAAGAAAATCCAAACTATCTAGGAGTCACTTTTGATCGTCGCCTGACATGGAAGACACAGGTTGAGAAAAATCGAACAAGAGCAAGGCAGAGAATGGCAATCATGAAAAAGCTTGCTGGTACAACGTGGGGAGCAGATGAGAAAGTTCTCAAGAAGTTATATACTGGACGGGTGAGGCCAGTACTGGAATATGGCATTGCAGCTTGGGCAACAGCAGCTAAGTCAAACTTTAACAAAATAAGTAGAGTCCAAAACCAAGGAATGCGAATCATAACTGGAAGCCTGAAGACAACGCCTATTAATGAACTAGAAAAGATCACTTGTTTACAACCAATGCAGGATAGAAGAGATAGCAGAGCCCAGCAACAAGCAGAAAAATTTAGAAGATTGACAGACCACCCTATGTACAACAGATTTAATGGTTTTGGAAAGGGAAGACTGAAGCGTAGCAACTTTGTAGAAACTGCAAAACGAAGGATTAGGGCAGATCCTATACTTAACATATCAACAGTCAAGCCCATACACAATGCACACAAGTTCCCAGCTTGGAGACAGCAGCAACTGCCTGAGATGATAGAAAACATTCCTGGTATTGAGAAAAAGAACACTCAGCATGAAACCGAAAGAAGAGAAATAACCCTAAACTACATAAAAGAACATTACCCAAGCAGGAATTGGACCCATGCATATACAGATGGATCAGCCAAAAATTCAATAGAGAATGGAGGAGGAGGAATTCTCCTAAATTTAAAAAATGGAGTGAAAAAAACACATTCAATGGCAACTGGAAAATTTTCAAGTAACTTCAAAGCGGAGGTAGAGGCTTTGAAAACTGCAGCAGAAATGCTCTTGATGGAGGAAAATAAAGAGACGCAAATAGTCATCTTTACAGATGCAAAGTCAGCTGTCTCAATACTGAAGAGCAATAACAGCACAGAAATAGCTGACCTAAGAGCAGCACTCCATGGTCTATGCCAGAAATCCAAAAAAGTTGTAATACAGTGGATCCCATCACATTGCAGTATACCTGGAAACGAAGAGGCTGACAGACTGGCAAAAGAGGGCGGACGACTACCACAGCCTGACATAGACATAACCTAAAATGAGGCAAAGAGGTTGATAAAAAGCACTTATAGAACCAAATGGGAATCTGAGCATCCAGGCCATCAGAAGGATGATGCATATTACAAACTCGACCGAAGAGAACAAGTAGCAATCTTCAGACTCCCCACAGGACATAACAGGCTGAAATACCACTTGTTCAATAAACTAAAGATAGGAGATACCGATGAATGTAATTGTAGAACTGGAAAAATGACAGCAAAACATTTGCTGCAGGATTGCCCAACGTATGCAGAACAGAGAAAGATATTTTGGCCCACACCTGCTTCATTTGAGGACAAGCTCTATGGAGATATCAACAAGCTCAAGTTGACCGCAGCTTACTTTAACTACATACAGGTTGACATTTAAAGGTGCATGAAGACCCAGAGGCATGTAATGGAATATTGCTTGGATAGCAAATCCATTATGTGGAAAGTCCAAATCGAAAGTTCGCTGTGTGGGCTTCATAAAAGGTGGAAAAGTGTCCTAGTGGCACGAAATGGAATATTGCTTGGATAGCAAATCCATTACGTGGAAAGTCCGAATCAAAAGCCCATTGTGTGGGCTTCATAAAAGGTGGAAAAGTGTCCTAGTGGCATGAAATGGAATATTGCTTGGATAGCAAATCCATTACGTGGAAAGTCCGTATCTAAAGCCCACTGTGTGGACTTCATAAAAGGTGGAAAAGTGTCCTAGTGGCACGAAATGGAATATTGCTTGGATAGCAAATCCATTACATGGAAAGTCCGAATCGAAAGCTCACTGTGTGGATGTCATCTGCAGACTGCATACTTCTGGTTTCCGGAAGAACAGCCTATGGTGAACGGAAGGCCCAATATACGGAAGTGAGGCTAAGCAGCCATGTGCAGGACGTGACGATTCCTTGGGTGAGCCCAGTACCAGAGCGCTATGTATCGGCTCTGCAATTATGGAAGCCTCCTTGGATGGCGGGGAATGCCCATGGTCTGCCCCTGCCTTCCCTTGAGGGCTGACCAGGATCTTTGGCTGTTCTATATGGACCAGCTGGGATGGGGGATAACACCACAACAGTGAGAGTCAAACGTCCTAAGAAACCCCCGGGAAGGTTAACCCGGTCAACAAATGCCCGCAGAAGTCGGATGTGTCGGCCTAACGGCGCAAGAACGCAGCTCTGCTGTAAACAGGCACAACGCAATCACATCCGAAAAAAAACTCCGGATGAACGAAGAAGAAGAAGAAGAAGAAGAACAAAACGTTCTTCATTTGATAGAATGCCATTGTTGCTTGGCCTATTCTGCTCTTTATCTCATTGATGCAACTTCCATCTGATGTTATCCATGTGCCAAGATACCTGCATTTCTGCACTTGCCCCAAAGTAACGTCCTGTACTTTAAATGCACATTTAACTGTTGTTACAGAGTGATATTCCCTTGTTATTGTTGTGTGTGTGTGTGTGTGTGTGTGTGTGTTCGCGCGCGTGCGTGCGTGTGTGTGTGTGTGTGATCGCTCGCTGTGAACCGAAACGTAGCCCACACACGTACTACCACTTTTAGTGCGCTGGACTGATTTTTACGTGTGGATTAGCTTTCCCTAGTACCAGTGACCCTCGCCATCAGGCGAATCAACTCCGACTTCTGCGGTACTTGTTATTTACGTCCCCAAGTCAAGGACGAGAAGTCAACATCCTTCATATGATGCATATTTATTTGTTTTAAACGTATGGCTGCGATTGAAGATGATAATGGTGATGATGATGAATGATCTAAACACATTATACTAAATAACCATAGCTGACATAACAAGCTCGCAATCACACCGGGCTATTATGTTAGAAGTAGCTTATTACAGTTAGTTGCATATCCTTAACAGGACGTGGCCGTCAACTCCAGCATGTTTTGGTTGTTTGTGATTCCTTGGCGAGTTTACGTTTAGCAGTTCACCATCCCCTTTCTGAACGACCAGCACTCATACCACTGTATGAAAACAAACCAACGCAGAGCAGTCTACTTCCAAATCGCCCGCAGCTGTGTTTCGGACGCAGTATGTGGGATTAGAATAACATTCCTAACCCCTTCGCAACAGAACCGGCCTAGCATATTACCGGCAGAAAATGGGTTTCTTCATGTAGCTAAAAACACGGCAATGACGCAGAAGTGAAGTGTTATTTTGGCACATCCCCAAATACGTCAACTTATTTCTTTCCCATCAACGTTGCACTATAATTTGGTTTAGCGTGTCTCCCAGCTGAAATGCCTATGTTAATTGTCTGTCAGGTTTGAGATTCCGTTGTGGTCCCATTTGATTCCATACGTACTAGACCAGTGGTTCTCAACCGGTGGAGAATCCCCCCCCCCCCCGGGGGGAATTTTAGGGTTTCCGGGGGGGGGGGGGGGGGAGAATTAAGATTATTTCAAGATCGCGTTAATACAAGAACCGATTACTTGATATTGTTTTTCCCTTCATACTGTACTGTTCTGTACGTCTCACCCTTCTAAAATTCAATTTATAAAGTAAGTAGACCCACAAATCATGTTTTATGTATTCGTCTAGACGTGTTTTAGTATGTGCTATTAAATTTAGCTTCCATTATTACGTATACTGTGTAGGGGCGGGTGCGGGATTTTTAGGTAGGAAATACGAAAGGGGGGAATGACGTTCTGAAAATATGGTGAAGGGGGCACGGGCCAAATTTTTAGGTAGGAAATACGAAAGGGTGGGGGAGGGTGGGGGATGACGTTCTGAAAATATGGTGAAGGGGGGCAAAAAAAAAAGGTTGAGAACCACTGTACTAGACAGTCGTTTCATTTTAGTGGACACGGTCTCAGCCGTTAAGTGATTCATTCAAGTAAAGAAGAACCTTTTCTGTGTACACGTCACGAGGCGCAGTTTCATAGTCGTTCGCGCGCTTGTCTGCCGAGATAGTAGTCCGGGTAGGGAGTCTCCGTGGTGAAGTGGTTTCAACCCCTGCCTCGCGCACCGAAGGTTGTGAGTTCTATTCCGGGGCACTGCGTTCGGTTCACGTGTGCAGAACGTGGGTCGTCGCTGGAGCTACGGAATTCGTGTCTTTTGCGACACTTTCGGCAAAAAGAGGGCGAGCCATATGGGATAAAACCCGGTTCAATGAAGTCGATCTCCTTGCCCTCTAACTGCCTGCACGGCGAGGAACCACCAGTCTGCACACCAATAAGCCAGACATGGGACAACGGATACTCACTCAAACCTCAGTCCGGTATGACATCACACTGATGTTGGACAACAGGATGTCACCATCCGACATACAGGACTTCACGCTGGAGTTCACAGCCAGCGAACGCAAGCAAGCAAACAATATTTAATAGTCTAGGTTCAATTCCCAAACAGAGGTGAGGTAATATCCCCCGGCCACCCCTGCCCCATCGCAGTCATTACCTGCACTCCTAATGAAAGCAAAGTATGATGTTGTTTGGGGTCGGGAAGGGGGCGGGAGTGATGTTTCCAAACGTATGTGTGTGTGTGTGTGTGTGTGTGTCTGCGTGTGTGTGTGTCTGCGTGTGCGTGCATGCATGCGTGTGTGTAAAAAAAAAAAGAAGTAAATAAACACCAATTACTAGACGTGAACAAAAAGTCATAATAAAGCTGCATTAAGCAACTCCGACCACTGAATGTATTTATAGAATCCATTAGCAAATATGAACAGAAAATCGTGTTAGAATTGACTGAATTCCGTTACTAGACACGAACTGAGCGTTATATTATAATTTCACTGATTGACTGAATTTATATAGAAGTCCGTTACTAGACACGAACTGAGCGTCATATTAGAATTTCACTGATTGACTGAATTTTTATATAGAAGTCCGTTACTAGACACGAACTGAGCGTTATATTATAATTTCACTGATTGACTGAATTTATATAGAAGTCCGTTACTAGACACGACATATTAGAATTGTAATGACCCACGCTGATTTTTTTTTTTTTTTTTTGGTTATTGCTCGCTTCCTTTAAACTCAAGCGTAGTCCACCAACGTGATACTATAGTGTGTACTTTTAATGACCGTGCAGTGTTTGAAAATACTGCCCGTCCAAGTTTTGTATACACCCTCTGCAAAGTTCATGCAACATAATAGGTAAATACAAAACTTGGACCGGCAATATCTTCAAACACTGCACAGTCATTAAAAATACACCCTATACTACCGATAGTTGCTACTACTAGGTAGTGTAGTGGACTGATTTCTGCGTGTGGGTTAGCTTTCCCTATTCCCAGTGTCCTCTGCCAACAGGCGAACCTACTCCGACTTCTGATTTCCTAAGTCAAGCACGAGAAGGTCACAACTGACCGGCGAGCGGAACGAACTCCCTGCCGCGGTCACCAGAGAAAGTTTAAGCACGAGTAGCAACGTTGTCTTCCAGACTCTGAATTTACATAGAAATCCATGACTAAACATGAACAGAAAGTCCTGTTATAATATGACTCCGACATCGCATTTACATAGGAATCCATGACTAAACATCAACAGAAAGTCCTGTTATAATATGACTCCGACATCCCATTTACATAGGAATCCATGACTAAACATCAACAGAAAGTCCTGTTATAATATGACTCCGACATCCCATTTACATAGGAATCCATGACTAAACATCAACAGAAAGTCCTGCTATAATATGACTCCGACATCGCATTTACATAGGAATCCATGACTAAACATGAACAGAAAGTCCTGTTATAATATGACTCCGACATCGCATTTACATAGAAATCCATTACTAAACATGAAAAGAAAGTCATGTTAAAATACCACATTTACATAGAAATCCAATACTCAAAATGAACACAGTAAACAACAAACTCACTCTAGAATCGTCAGTGATGAACTAACGAGCACACAACTCCCAAACAGTAAACATATTGTCCCGCCCACGGAGACTAAATCATTTCCCACGAAACAGAAGGCAACCTCTAGCGTACCATTCCGAGTCGGTTACATTCTTTCGAATACCGCGCTGGGCTGTATCAGCCCTGGTTGAGCTAGCAGACGAAACATACCTGCCACGCGCAGTTAAGTCTATAAGCAGAGCTTACAGGCATGAGTTCCCTACCTTGGGATGTGTTTACCCATTCGCCTGTCTGTCAGTGTCTGTGCTGCTACTGCTCGCCCTCGCCAACTGCCAATAACTAATTGCTAGGATTTGCTTAGGATTGACCTGTCGGCTTCTCAATTTATCACAAGCGTGCTTGAGTTTTATGACTACTACTACTACTGCTGCTGCTACTAATACTACTGCTCCCCACCCCCAAGGATCTGGCCGACACTCTGGACTCCGAGGAAAGGTCAGATGGATACATAAGCACACTGCTACTGGTACCATTAGTATTTGGACTCTTCGCTGGTTGTTGAGGATGCGGACGGAGCACGTGTGGGAATGTCCCGAATGCTGTGATGCCGGTTCTTAACTCAGAAACCAGGACAATGAAGAATTGGAAAGTGGAATTGAAGCACTGGAGTTGTAGATATCAGGGAAACAAAACGAATACAATACAGAGGTTCTAGAAAGGCTGGGAATGAAAAGAGAATTGATAAATTAAATAAAAAGGAGACAAGATAAATATGTTGGCAACATTAAAAGACATAGCACTATTGAAAAATCCATACTGGGAAGAAGAGCTGAAAGCAGGCGAGCAAGAGGTAGACAGTGATACAAGTGGGAAGATAACATTCACAGATGTACAAACTGCAGTCTGTCGTAGTGTTCAATTAGGGTGAAAGACAGAGTGTGTTGATGATCCATTGCAGCCAACCTTCATTGTGGAAAAGTTGTATGATTGATTGAGCACTGGATCACATTTGTCTTTACTTTCTTTGCTCCGGTTCTAAATGTTGCTGTTATTATTCTAGAAACCACCACTTTCCACCCTATTATTGCTATTTTAGATAACATTGGAGCCAGATCTTCATCGCGAAGGGCACATTCCTCTGTGTGGCCCGAGAACAGCGCTGTTCTACCTATGGCTAGAGACCGTTTTCCTGTTCCACCCCATCTTATTTCGTACAATCCCAACATGCTAATTTTGTCATTTAATTTCTCCAACCACCTGTGCCGTATTATCCATTTTATACATAGTCCTAACATTCCAGATGTTTATTATTGGGATTTTCTTAGCTGAAAGGCGGTAAACCGGCGATTCAGACTCCGTACAGTTTTCTCAGCATCCAGCCACATTTCGCCCAGAAGAACGTGCTTTCATCTTGCTTGCTTGCGTTCGCTGGCTGTGAACTCCGGCGTGAAGTCCTGTATGTCGGATGAAGGCATCCTGTTGTCCAACATCAGTGTGATGTCATACCGTACTGAGGTCTGCGTGAGTATCCGTTGTCCCATGTCTGGCTTATTGGTGCGCAGACTGGTAGTTCCTCGCCGTGCAGGCAGATACTCTCCGAATTCGGAAGAATCAGCGATCCTACTATGTTAGCCAGGACCCCGAAGGGACCTGTTGCCCAGGCCGCACGGCTAGGACGTGTTAGTAGGTCTTGGCCAATATAGAACCCGGCCCAGGTGCCTTGGAAACACCTCTGCGTCCCGCTTTAATCTTGATTGGCTAGGTTCTTTTCCCTTCCTTTTCTTCAGATCTGTTCACGATTGGTTGGATTTTGCAGCTAAAGTGGTGTTGTTTTAAGGAATGGTGTAGCCAGTTCCAGGAAGTCCAAAGACCGAAATATGTGAAGATATATGAACGTCCACGTCATTTGTTAGGGCACAATGAAGATGATTGTGCTGGTGACAGCAGTGTTTGATTCTACCAATAATTACATACCCTTTGCAACCTTAAGGAGAAGTTGTATTAGGGTCCATCCCAACATATGCTCTCTATTTTTGATTGTTGAATTTAAGCCTACCACACTTTCATACTTTGTGAATCTGTTAAAATCATGACATGTGTGATGTTAATTTATTTTCAATTCCCCAAATTTCCTAGCACTATAATCCTTATCCCATGCATTACCATTGTAATATCTCTGTTTCTCCAACTGTGTCTATATTGTTGGCTGGACATGTGTATGATCCCGCCTACTGTGTCTACATTGCTGTCCAGACATATGTATGATCACACCTACTGTGTCTACATTGCTGTCCAGACATATATATGATCACACCTACTGTGTCTACATTGCTGTCCAGACATATGTATGATCACACCTACTGTGTCTACATTGCTGCCCAGACATGTGTATAATCCCGCCTACTGTGTCTACATTGCTGCCCAGACATGTGTATGATCCCACCTCTTTTTGTGGAGTGTCACCACGGTTCGCCAGGTTATCAGTGTCAGATTCATTATCTTTGTCTTTCCTGTATGAATGTCTTCACCAAAGGTAATAAACATACATACTGAGAACATGAGACAAAGAATGAGAATGAATTAGAGAGAGAGAGAGAGAGAGAGAGAGAGAGAGAGAGAGAGAGAGAGAGAGAGAGAGAGAGAGACAGAGAGAGAGACAGAGAGAGAGACAGAGAGACTGACAAAAATAGAGAGAGATTGGGGGGGGGGGGGGGGGAGGGAATGGAGCAAGTGACAGTGTCATAAATGTGATTTCTAACAAGTATACTAAAAATTCACACACATGCTCGCACACATTTGAAATTTTAAGTTGAATATAGTACACATACACGTTATACATTTAATGCACATACACAATGATGCAAAGAAAGCACAAATGAAAACAATCAGCTTGTTTAAAGGTAACATGAAAGATCAAACGTTGACACATTTTGATTCGAGGATACCATTACCACTACCCTGTTCAATCTCAAAGGAGAAGTTATATTAGGGTCCATCCCTAGCTCAGATTAACAATCCTGTGACTGAGTCAGCCACAAATAGGATATTAATTTAAAGACGATTGTTGCCCACAGAGGGTGATGGCTGTGAGCAGTACTGACATTTGACACATCACCACTTTTATGCACAAGAATCCAATAAATCATGCTACATGTTTACTTTCCAAAATAAACACACACTTGTACAGTTTACGTTGTACAATGAATGTGTTGCATATTTAGAATCCGGGGATTTTGTAAAATCAGAAAATGGACTAATAACTAAAGTGATACATTTGTTGAATTAATTTAATGAGAATCCCCACTAGCTTTTAGCCTCATATTGGCCGCATTACTCATCGAGCAACATACTATCTATCTCTCTCTCTCTCACCCACGCACGCACACACAACAGTTAGATGCATGATCAATAAAACACACGTGATGAGAAGTCACAACAAACAGGTATAAAATGCATAGGGACAAATGAAAGATAATGTAAATACATCGAGCAAATAACCAGATCTCAATGAAACCTCACTTCAAAAGGAGCAATCATACACATAGTTAGGTAGCAATGTAGACCAAGCTGAGTGAACAAATAGATATTAAAATTATAATACAAAAGATTGTACAAAAGAGGAGATTGTGGAAATTAAAAGAAATGTCATCTAGAACCACATTCACAATATCTAATTCTAACGTGAATTCAGAACAGCTATGCAGATCAGAAAATTGGAGACTAAAAAGACATTACCAAGAAAGAACAAACATGCAATAATTGGTGCCTGCACAGGCTAGAAGGGCTAAATTGGTGTGACAGGATCACCAGTGTGGAGCGCACGGGGTCCAGCATATAGATCCCAATCAGTCTAAGTAGTTGAGGAAAAGATGCTCGATGCTGGATGGGACACACACTGAGAAAGTCTACTAATTTCCATACATAGAAAATCCCTTTGGAACACACGGGACACAAGAAATAGAGGGAAATGTTAAAAAATAAACACAGAGAAAAGACTTGGAGACAGAGATGAATAATGTGGAGAGGCCACAGACGGGCCGAAGGAGGCAGCAAAGAGTTGGAGGGCTTTTGCCTGAGT